>VZRH01003629.1:1605450-1636951 GCA_013397555.1 Urocynchramus pylzowi
TGGGGTTTTTTTTGTTTTTTTTTTTTTGGTTTGGTTTTTGGTTTTTTTTTCCGATTCTTGTTTCTGATTGAAAAGAGCAAAACACAAAGTCTGAGGTGTTCCCTAATATGCAAACCAGGGACATTATTTACACTATTTGAAGCAGAATTTATGATAGACACAACAGTTTTTGAAGGTTACTTTCCTTAAAGAAGTGATTTTCCTTCTGATACCCAACTGTTTTTCATTTAGCAGCAAGTGATTTATGAAGGAAATCAGTTAAATATTAGAAGTTCTGTATTTTTATAGTTCATTTTTTCTCAACAACTCCATATATGCTTTTGCTCTCTTATGAATTCTGAGCTCTGTATTCAGTAATCATTCTTTCTAACAATCTAAATATATACTGCATTATTTGTGAATTAGAGAGCAATTTATTTAGGAATTTAAGAAAATTGCTTTTCTTCTAGTTGCTATTTTGCAATCTATCCATTTTATCTTTTATCTACCACTGCTTCTATGTGACATGAGCCTTAAGAGATATTTCACACAGATGTGAATTGCAGGATTCAAAAAAAAAAAAAAGAAAGTTTCAAAGAAAAGATACAGCTTTGATTGTGGCCAGAAGGAAAAAAAACAAGCTTGATGAAAACAAGGGAGAACTAAGGAACAAAACCTTGTACAGGGCTGCTGTTATATAAATTTATCTCTCTAATGAGATGCCCACAGCCACACAAGCCTGGATCTGACAATCAAGTTCCCACAACAGTATGAAGCAGGACTGCCCCAGCATCCTCCTGAATCTTCTTTCAGAAATTTCCACACTGAGATATATTTTTGGTAAGAATTAGAGGATTCCACCTGACCCTAAAACATCCATTCAGGTGGGTTTTGTGAAATGTGTTCTTCACATGTTGAAGTTAAATAAGTGTTAAAGGCTCAGTTCAAGACTCACACACCCACTGGAAGCACCTGGTGCATAACTTTAAAAAAAATATGGCCACAAAAGGAAAATTTACATTACACAACAAGAAAAACTTGGCAAACTACTTCATCCACAGCAGCTAAAGAGGAATATATTTGTGCTACACATTTAATGTGCTAATGGCAGCAAAGTAAGCAATTAACACTGAGATGTGAGGTATGATTTAGCACTTCTTTTTCATGTATAACCCAGATGCCAAAAAGGCCACTTGAATTTCTTATGCCTTCTCCTGCCTCACCCTACAGAACCCTGCATGCAGTAGAAAAGAAACAAAGGCATGTACATCCTCTCTAATAAATAAGGCGAATTTTGCCATTTCAAGGGTCTAGACCAAAACCTAAGAAGGCTTTCATAACCTGGAACTGAGGTTAACTTCATCCTTTGCCTCTATGCCAAATCTGCAAATTTTATAAAACAGTTTATATAGAAATGACAGCCATGCAGCACATGCAGAAGCCAACCCACTGGAAGAAGAAAAGTCTTCTATCCAGCTGGTCTGGTGCTAAAAACAAACCCTTCTGACTGTCAGGAGAACTATTTTTGTCCTGGCTGGCAGCCACACCAAAACCCCTCCCAAGGCTCTTCTCCTCTCCCTCATCACGTCCCATCCACTAGCTCAAAACTGGTTTTGCACAACTCCTCAAGCCTTCCCTTCCCAAGGAAACCTCCCCAATTTGCCTCTCACACCAGCTCCCAGCCTCTCCTGAGCTCCTCTAGGAGCCAACAGAGAGGACAAGCTCTTGTTTCTCTCCTTTGACCCAGTTTCAGTATGTGCCAGGCCAGAGCTTAACACCTCTTTGAATTTTTTCACATAGAACGTCCCATGACCATACACTGGCAAATGGCTGTGGATCTAATTCATTGATGGCAACCTGTTTACAAATTGACTGTGAGAAAATGTTGATGGTAGACCTGGAGTAACTTCAGCTTTACTCAGCAGTAACACAAAAGTCAGGCCCAACTGATGGTGGTCCAAAGCAGGAGAACATCAGGTGCATCAAATTCACATCCAGCAGGAAAACAGGATGAAGGCACATTCCCAGAGAGGGGGGAAGCAGACAAACAAACCAGCAGAAAAGTGCAAAAAACCAAGATGCACTGAATTGGATTCCCTCTGGACTATGAGAATCTGGGACATCAAATCCACATCATGAATATTGCCCTCACTCAAGCAACTCAGTGAGTGAGGTTTTCTTACCTAGCAGTACCCATTTCATAGGGAGAGTTTCTTTGCTTAAGCTTTTACACATCCTACAAGATTTGTGTGCATAAACTGTTCTGGAACTCAGTTTGGGAAATTTGTAGACAAGTTACAACCACATTTAGCAAAAAAACCTGGCCTACAACTCCTGTGTGTGTTTTTGGAGTCAAACCTTTTTACAGGCTACTCAGTGACATTTAATTAGAACTCTGTGTGGCACATTCAGCCTCATGTCAGCAAAATACCTTGGGTAAACAGCAGCAAGCAAACTTCAATGGGTTTATTTACCACACAGTTAATAACCTGGGTGAACTATTTATCTTGGGTCTAATATTTATTTTGGCGGAAAACCTGGTACACATCCTTTATTCTTTTTGCCTCTCATATGTACGGAAATTTTAGAAATATCCATTGACAAATAGCAAAGTTCAGAACCTTTTCCTGAAAATAAACACTGATCTATTGCTTTTGTATCAAAATGTTACTAAGCACTGAATTCACTCAACAAGAACCAGAAGGTTCCCTTGCTGTCTCATACTCACATCCTTCCCTTCTTTTAAACACACAGAAATGCTCTCAAGAGAACATGTACCACCCTGAATTACTTCATTTTCAATAAAATCCAGCAGTGGTACTATAGTAACCATCTTCACCATGATTAATGTAGGAAACATTTGGAAAACATGTTATTATTATTCTAAATTACATTTGCTTGAGTTAATTTTTATGCATGGCTATTAAAATATAAAGAGTTCTGAATTGTTAATTGCAACATTCATCCTTCTGAGATGAGATTTGAAGAACAAGTACACATTGCTGAAAGGTTTTTAGTTTGAAAATCTGCAAACTGAAGAAAAGGGTGCAACATGTTGTAAAAGTCAGTCTTCAGGCTATCAAACCCAAAGATTCCAGTGCCAATGACATCCTTAATTAAAGATTTCTGTTAAACTTCAAGACCAGAATGTACTTCCAGCTTAATGCTGTGACAGAAAACTGTTTTATTCTGCACTTTTATACTGTTTTTCCTCTTATCACTGCTGCTGAGTGTTAAATCCTCCCTTGTCCTACAGCAGCATTATCTGCTTCTCAGGCACAGTAATGCACTCAAAGTTGTGATGGATTAAGATGCACTGGGATTATTAATCACAGCACAGAGGGACTGGGCAGAGCTTCTCCCTGTAGATTTTGCTGATTGTTCTAGGGACACCTCTGGAAACCCTTATCCTCAGCCCAGGCAGTCTCCAGGACATGTTTTGTATATAAAGAGATGTGATTCAAATATGGAATTGGAAAAGAATTTGGATAAAACATCAGACTCCCTCTCCTGTGACTTGCACAGCTGTACATGATTGATCCTACAAACAACAGAGGATCAGGGACCAGATTCCTTTTCTCTGGTGACAGAGGAAGCATCCAAGCAGGACCTGAAGGTTCCATAGACAGAAAAGCATCTTTTCTCCAGTCTTTCCCAGTAACAGCCAGAGGAAATAACTTTGCTGTTTGTAATCAGCTATAGCAGAATTACACTTCCCATGCAACGATTAAAGTTCAAGAGAATTGAGATATGGTTCATTCCAATAAAACAATACATGCTGCATCTGAATTTAGCATTGCTGCACAAAATTTCCTTTCAATAGCAGTCATCTCCTATTTGGCCCACAACAGTCCTAAAATCCTAAATATCAGCACCACAAACCCCAAGTGCAGGTTCAATCACCATTGATTTTCAATAACCATCACAGGTTTGAAATGTATCTACTGAAAATATTCAATAACTTCATTTGTATTCTCATATGCACAAGTGGGATATTTATCAGTAAATCAGGAAAAGATATTTAACCCTACAAGTGAATCAGTTCCTGAAAACAGTCCCTCTTTGTGGTTACAACCCTGCTTTTGCAAACCTGCAGTGTAATTATTCCATGCTTCAATATCCTAAAGGCAACAATACATTTTTCAAAAGTTATTGGATAGTAATCAGTGCTTTCAACCAGACTTCCAGACAAAGCC
Organism: Urocynchramus pylzowi; assembly: GCA_013397555.1. Lineage (NCBI taxonomy): Eukaryota > Metazoa > Chordata > Aves > Passeriformes > Fringillidae > Urocynchramus > Urocynchramus pylzowi. The sequence continues at coordinate 1,609,626 of VZRH01003629.1, forward strand.
TACCCAACACCTTATTTATTAATAATGGCACATACTTTGATTTATATTGTATGCATTCAGCAAAGAAGCAGCCTGTCTCTGGTGGAAAGCAAGCTCCCTCTTTTAGCAGATAAAGATGCTTCACCTTCAGCCCACACAGAGCTACTGAGGACTCAAAGCTGTGGGTTTGGCCCTGTAGAAAAATAACAGGGGGGTCATGGAAAGGGAAAATTTGGAATAAGGAGAATGCAGGGATTGCACAGAAACATGCAATGTTGCCATTATCAGGGCACAGTTGCCACGTGCACCGAGGCAGCAGCAGCCCTGGCACCTTGGCACTGCTCACTCCCCGACCTCAGGGAGCACCTCCTCAAACTGGCATTTGCTGTTCTCTCTACAAAACTGTCCCTCTTCCTCCTTCTGGTTTTCTGTGTGATGGGAGAAACAAGGAGATCCATTTTCACCTCCTCAATCTGCTGTAATTTCACCAGCCAAGACCTTCCTGGACTTGGCTTTCCATGGCCAAGAGTTTATTTTCCTTTCTGACACTTCAGGCTTTCATCTGCACTCAGAGAATATTCCTTCATAAACTGCAATGAGACTTCAGCTGGGGAAAAAGGATTTAAAGGCCACAAGGAGACTGAAAGTCCTGTTCTGCTTTATGAAAAGCAGATTGGTCATTTTGCCTGTTTTAAAAACCACTCAAATATAATGAATCAATTTGTGCAGTTTTAGGAGAAACCATGAAATTATTTCAAAAGAAAGTAAGAGTGTTATAGATGGACAAAAAGAAGGAAAAGAAAGCCCAGACAAATTTAAAAATACATTATTCACATCCGCTTCATGACATCCAACTTTTTGGAAATCATTTTATATTTAATACATACTACTGACTTCTTTGCAGGCTGAAACACTCTGTACCCTTGAAAATTCTTTTCTTCAAATCTCAATTTATAGAGTATGGCAGCACAAAGCAATTTATGAAAAGCTGGAAGGTATCTTACCTTGCCCATCCACTAAAAATCTTTAATACCAGGAAAAAAACCAAACCAAACAAACACAAAACCCCCAGAGAAACAAACAAACAAACAAACAAGAAGAGAAAAAACAAAGTTCCATGTTTATTGCAGACTCAGTCCTTCTGTTCTGGGGCTGAAGTCATGCATCCCCATGAAGTGTGAGAAGTTACCATGAAATCAGGGACAAAATTCACATATCTGATACACAGAAAACTTAACTTTAAAAACCTTTTGGTATTATCTGAAGCTTAGTGATTGTCCATGACTGGAGACCATGATCTCTTCAAGCTAGAGGTCATTTTTGGCATTATTATGCTGAGATTTCACTTGAAAGAATATTAATCCCAGCAGATATTCAAAACTTCATGGTCAAGGCCCTGAGCAGCCTGATCTAGGCTGGCCCTGCTCCGAGTGGGGGCTCAACCAGGCAACCTCCAGAGGTTCATTCCAGTCAACTACTCTAGGATTTTAAGGTTTATAAGTATTAAGATCAATGTTTTTTGAAAGCTCTACAATCAGTATCAAATCCTTACTGCATCAAGAAGCTACAGTAAACACAAGAAAGGGACTTCAGATGACAATGCCATCAGCAGCAGAAGAGCCTGACTCAAAGCCCATTGAAATTCTCTTCCTTTCTTGTAATCCTAAAAAAAGATGTTTAAAAAACAATTCCAGAACAGCAGACATTAATATCCAATAGACATTCCCTGCAGTGCCATCTGGCCTAAATTTCTTTCCATTCCATTGAACTTCCTGCATTAGTAACTGGCATTTCAAAGGGAGACATTCCACACAAGTGCTCTGTTGCCACCAGGATTGGTTTAGCTTTTACTTTTGAAAGTCTGGGTTTTGTCTGGAAAAATGTGAATGCTTCCTTAACAGCTAATACCTGTAAGGTGAGGAAAGTAGCACATGGTAAGAGATTATTGTCTGGACAGATGCTATTGAGGAGTTCATCTTAAATCACTGCAAGGCCAATATATTCTATGCTTATAATTGCTGCTCAAAGTTCATGGTGGCATTTTGATGATGTGCCTAAAATAGCCTTTGTGGGTGCTGTTGGAGCTGATTTGACTGCAGGTAAGGCATGAGGGGCAATGATCCAGCTGAATGCCTGTCTGAGTCATTTTGATAAGTGTGCAGCCTGTGCAGAAACTTCTTAATTGCTCCAATATTCTTCACTTGTTCCTGTTCACAGGCTCTGTGAGAAAGGTCATCAATCACAGAGTATGTGAAGTTTTTATGTTTTGCTTGCTTAACAAAATACATTTTCAAGAAAGTAAAACCAGTTAATAAGAACTTAAGGACGTTATGATGTTCCCTCTCCTAACAGCAAATTTGGAACATGAATCATTTAGTATCTGTATCAGAGGGAGGCACAAGCTGAGTGCTAGACCTTGCTCTTATTCATGCTCTGCAAGAGAAAACATTGCCTCTGGTATTTAGATGTGGTAATGGCAGCAATACATCCACTAATTAAAAACTTGGGATGTATGGAAAGGGCAGAGCAGGCAACCCTATAACTTAGTCCTGGGCTTGCCCCCGAGTTCAAGACAAGGCATTCAGAAGTTTTACATTTCTGATGAGCCAGGAAAGAACACAGCCTACACATAGTGAGGTGCAACAGGTCTGGAGAAATCTGAGAACACAGAGCAACTTCCCAAATTTCAGGACACTGTCATCACTTGCATGTGACCAGGACAATCCTGGCTCTTCATCTGAGGCACAAAGAAAGGTCAGCCTTGGTGCATGGCCCTTCTTTCCTACTCCAATCTGAGTGTTGCTGTGAAAAAATGTGCCAAAAATTGAGTGAGTTGACTTTATTTCACTGGTTGGTCCCTTTGCTTTGGAATAAACTCATTGCATAAGAAGGTGCTTTCATTCCAGGAGAGACAGCAGGCCTGAATTCAACCTTTTGTATCTAATGCTGTGTACATTTCAGATCACATCAAGGTTGCCATAGGAACAAAAAGATTTGTATTGAATGGCAAAAACTTCAAAAAATATGATATATGAATCTTGCATAATTTGTTGACAGTAAGTATTCATTGCCTGAGGCCTATATCACTTTAAAATTACACATTTTTGCTAAGAAAGAAATTGAAACCTTGATAAAGCAATTAAATTTTACAGAATATTCACATTTTTTCCACTTGCTGCATTTGGAAATTTTTTTTTTTTTAGATTATATATGTACATATATATACACCATCTCCAGCTAGGGAATTCTCCCTGGTCCTGCCAGTGGATATTTTAAAAAGAGGAAGAAACCTCTCAATTATGCAAAAAAAAAAAAAAAAACCACTCAAAAAATGCAAAAACCCAAACCACTACCATTCTACATTCCCACTGTCCCTTTATATCTGCTCTTCCAATCCAGGTGAGTCTCTCATTTTAATAACAACTGCAATATTATCTCCAAATACTTTTGAGCATTTTTAACATTAAGTAGCCCAAAAGTTAAACTTCCATTATATTTCCTTTTCTAGCAGGTACTTTCATCTCTGGAACTCCAATGTTCCAACCTCAAAGCCTTTCCTTGCAAACCAAACCCACACCAAGCAGTTCTCCCCCCCAGACTTTATTGGATATAGTAACAGATGGATCCCAAACTGCAGAAAGACACCCACTGGCTTCAAACCTGGAAAGATTTAAAGTGCATCTGTAATGTGCCAATTCCCACTGATTGCCACATTTCTATGGAAAACTGTAAAGGAGAGGATTTTTGGCTGCTGATAAAAGCATCCTGAGAAAACCCACAGCTCCACACATGGAAATCCCTGTGATTGCACCTGCCTGGTTTGGGGGAACTTCTCTGCTGTTTTACTAACCAACAAAATCCAAGCCATGTTTTTCACAGGGAAGAGGCAGCAAAATTTTTTTCACCATTCACCTTGAAGGTCACAGATAATTGCAGAGATTCACAAGCAATACCATAAAGAGATTTTGGACACTGAACTCCCATTGTTCTGGCTGCAAAGGAGAGAAGGAATTCCCCCTCAAAGGTTGTTATCAGATGTCTCACTGAGAACTGCATCACATGAAAAAATAATTCCTCTTCTCCTTGCACTGGATAATTAAATGGAGAGAAAAAACAATGTTCCAAAATCAATCCTCACCAAGCAGCATCTGCAGCACTGACTTTACAGCAAACCCTCTCCACAACCCACAGAATTAGAGGAAAATAAACTGCAAAGTTTGTGAAGCAAATTATAATACCAAATGAAATAATTTTGATCTTTTTGTGGACATTCTAGAAATGGAAAATAATTTATTCCCTAAAGTCCTTGAATGATGAATATTTGGATTTATTTCAAAAGGAATCAAAAGAGTCAGAGAGTGTGTGAATGTAATGAATTTTGCTGCTAATACTGGGCAGAAGTGCAAATGGATCTATCTTCTTTTTGCCCATTAATGCTAATGCATGTGCATTGAAAAGAGAATGTAATCCATAATATATGCAAAAAATCTGCATTATTGTTGGTAGAAGAGTTACACTTGTCCTTGGGCTTTAGTAATATTCTCTGCTGGTGTTCTTTTGTTTAATAAAAGCATCATTATTTTTCCTTTTAATTGAATAGTTATACTTCAGAGCAGCATTAACAAGACCATTTTCAACTGAATTTTTGCTATAACTCCACCATCCTCCTCTTTATATCTCTTTAGGGATGAGTGAATCTGCCTCCAAAGCTTGATAGGGGCCAAATATGATTGCCTTTAAAGGTACAAAAAGTGATTAAAAACTTCCCTTATGAAATAATTTTCTAGCTTCTTCCCTTTTTAAGCCTTGTGTAAAAAGATACAAATATGGCTTAAAAAACCCAAAACCAACCCAAATCAACAAAACAAAAAACCCCAAGAACGCTATCATTACAACAACAAACCCAACAAACAAAATCCCCAAGTAGAATTGAAACTTTAAAGCCTGAGAATAACAGGTAGGATTAAAAGGGACAGGGAATAAAGGAAATATGAATTGTTACTTCACACTTCAAGCTTCCCTCTCACAAATACCATATCATTAATTAGAGTCTAATTTCCTGTGCAATTTCGTGACTCCATGAACTGGAGCATTAAAAACTGCTGGTCCTGTGAACCCCATGTGCCTTTTCCCCCTTGTGAGCTTCCACCTCTGATGCACAAAACTTCATTTTGATTGTGCCCAGCACTGCCCTGCCTTGCTCAGAGCCAGCCCAGTGCCCTGAATGCACTGCTGGCCTTGGCTGCTCTCAATCTGCAGAGGAAAAAGCTATTTCTAGGACAGAATGCAGGATCTACACTGATTTGGAAATGCCACAAAAATCAGGAGTTACTCTCAATAAATAAAGATTTTAAACAAAACCAAACCAACAAACATCAAAAGACCAACCAAACCTCAAAACTATTGGCAGCATCCAGAAGGGAAAAGTCTGCCTTGTGCTTCCTCTTTCACAGCAGAAGTTTCACTCTATCACTCTCTGAGCTCAGGTGGGAATGCACCTTGGCTTGGTCTGGTCTCATTTGCCCTTTTTGTTCTCTTTTGAGGTAAAAGTATTGTTTTCTGCAACAATAAAAATAATTAAAATGTTCCTGATTGTACAGAGGAGAAAAATCTCTGATAGAACTGAACAATCCTTGGCAGAATCTGTTGTCCGGAAAAAGTGTTTTTGAAAGCAACAGTGGTTTATGTGTTAAAGTAAATTACTGTACAGCTTCCCCTAACGATTTTAAAGTTTCTCTTTTCTCCTGATGAGGTAACAAGTACAGCAAGTATTGCTTTCACCAGTTTCTCTGTGCAGATTTCTATTACAAATATTCTCTAGCAGCCATTATTTAACAATTCAGTCAATGGCAGGTGATCATCTGAGCCAGATACCTCCCATCTGCTCAGCTCCTCTGACTTCCACCTTGTAAGTCTGAGATGGAAGCACTTCATTTGAATGTTTTCCCAACACACCTGCACAATTTAATTCCCTTTGTTACTTCCCTTGAATAGATTTGGAAACAAAGAACAAACAACCTTCTGCACACCCCAGACATCTGAGTGTAGAGAGAGGTTAAGACAACTGATGGGAAGGCAAACCAAAAAACATACCTGAAAAAAAAACCCCACCAAAAACACCCTTAAAAATTAAATTTAAATTATTTTTAAGCCACTTAATTTTTTTTTTCCCACTCAATCACATGCTGAGTCCAGAAAGGAGTCTGAACATGATTGTGTCTCGTGGTATGAATTAAATTTTCATTTCAGGTCCCATAATGGAAATGACCCTAATTCAAATTCTTTAGAGAAGATGTTTGCCCTTTGTCACCTGCTTAGATTTAATTTAAGAGAACATGAAAAAAAATTAAAAGGTATAAATCACATTCCTGTGTTTGTTGTACACACATGGTTTTTGTGAGGGAATGCTAGAGAAATAGAGAGCAAAGAGACAAAGAGAGCACTCGAAATGTTTTCACTGCAAATACTTGCAAGAATATTTTCTTCCTTTCAAATTAAGACATTGGTAATAGACAGCTTCCTAAAAATGAGACTCAAGGCTATTATGGCCAGGGTAGAAGTGGATGGGAAAGTTGAATCTGCGAATTTTAAAGGGGATGAATCCCAAAATTTGATTGTGTGAAGACAAACAATAACGAATGAGGGTTTTCCTTAATAATAAAAATATTAATAAAACCACCCCAAGCAAATATAATCAAAAGCCAGATGACTTATACCAGCAGAAAAATCCCATGTAGCAGTTTTGTGCTGCATCATAAACATCCTACTCCCTTGACAAGCCTCCAGCATGGCTCTCCTGCCTTCAGGCCAGGACACAGCTCAGGAGAGACTGCAAAAACTTCACATGAGGAGAAATTTCACCAGCAGAGAGTGGTGACACTTTGCACCAGGCTGGTGCCACAACAAGCAGCACAGGAGCACCAATAAATTGGTCCTGAGGCTTGAAGTGTCTCAGCAGATGAAAATGAGGCCCATTTTTGCCCAGCTATGAATTGCAAAGCTGCAGGAGAGCCTGTGACATCCTCCTTGTGCTCCATGTGCATGTGGTCAAGGGGGCACTGAAAGGGAGAAGCACACAGCCAAATATGCTCTTATCTATCAGGTTTGATCATTCAGATGCTCAGGGGCTACTCCCACCTTGAAGATGTTTTTCAGCACCCAAAATGGTTTAGGTCACCTACAGACCTGCTGGTCATTTGGGAGGCAAAATAAAAGTGGTTTGTTTCCACTGTGTCCACTGCAGCTTTGTGTGCTCAGGAGTGTGCACCTGCCTAAGCTGCAGGAGCAGCTGGGTTAGTGAGGGAAAACAATAAAATCCATGTGAGCACAAACCCTCAAGGGCACTGTTTCAGTAGGAATTAATCCCCCAAAGGGCAGAACCAATGTTGTGTTTTCACAGACCTCCTAGAACTGTTCGTCAACAGCTCCTGCATTGTGTCAGAAACCACGACATTATTCAGAATGGGATGACATTCTTAAAATCTGCATTTAGATGAATAAATACAGGTTGAGTGGATGCACTTGAGGCAATCACTTAGGGAGGATTCTGTCATGGCTTTTTTTCACTAGCAAGTTCCAGTTCTTACTCTCAAGTTTAGCAAAGGTGCACTGAAAGGATGCCAAAAAATACAATTAGAAATGCTTGGAGTAATCAAGTAAGAAAAATTTTGATTCCTTATTGTGCTGCCTTAAAGAAATACAAATGAAAAATCATTCTGATATCCCACTTCCAAGATGCATTAAAGAGAGTAAAATCTCCTTCCACAAGCTTCCTGTTGGTAATAAGCATTCTGTGCCCAGATATACAGCACAGTAACACAATTTATTCTATTTAAATATAAAAGGAAAAAATAGGTACAAAATGCAGCTATTACCCAGTTGCTGAAAGGTATTTTCTCTCAATTCAAAAACCCTTAAAGACATTTTAGGGCAATTAGTTAACAAGTAAGTTCTGATTTTTAGATTTCAATGAATTCAGGAAGCATTTTAGACACAAAATAGGAGCATTAAGCCCCCCAGCACAGGTGTGATGTCAGGGAAGGTGTATGGCTTTTCTCCACATTCCTGCTGGAGCCTCTCCAGAAGGGCAGGAATAGAAGCATCAGGATAAAGCAGTTTTTTCCCCTAGCAGCACGGGGTCTGCCCAAATTGTTTAAACCCCCTATTGCTGCTGAATTTACAACTGCTCTGGGAGGTTCAAGCCACAGGGAAGTCTCCTGTCAGTCAGCTGCATTCCCACTGTGCCAGGCAGCAGCCAAATCTCCAGGGTGGTTTTGCAGTGGCTCTACAAGCTGCACCTAAATTATTTCTAAAAGGTGGCCCCCCAGAGAATAGAGTCCCTGCAGATGGGGAAATATATTGACTGGTCAATACTCAAGTGTCTATGTTCAATATTCAGAGCACAGAAATTGCAATTAGTCTCATATCCTGCAAGATTACAACGTAGATAGCTCTAGTCCAACAGGGATGGCGTGGAGAGACAGGGTGATTACATGCATTTTCAGTGAAGACATCCTTTTAGAGCTCCAAAGGTTATTTTAACCTCTCTTTTCCCACTCCTCTTGGCTTGAGTCAGCCCTTTGCCTTTTTGGTGGTAGCAGAAGCACAGACATTGTCTGCTCTGAAAACAACTAACAGCAGTTCTGCTCAGCAGAGATCTGTGCAGACATCATTTACTGGGAGAATTGATAAAACACTTCAGATTTCTTCTCTAAAGTATGAATTGACATCAACTCTTTCAACACATGCTTTGCTATTGATACTTGCCATAAAAAAAAAGATTCAAAGATGCCACTCAGTTGTCAGTGCTGTTTCACTGCACAAGGAAAACAAAATAAAAATGAGAAACCATTTGTATCTGAATAGTGCAGAATAAAATCATAAATTGCATCAGACAATGTACAAATCACTGTCCCTTTCTATTAGCAGTGGTTGTAGGCAAACCCAGTGTTACAGAGGGTTTCATTCTGCATTTTTCCTTTAGGTGTCACATAAATTAGCCAGAAAAAATATTTAACTTTCCTCAGGAACAAGCTGTCTTTGTCACTTTGTCTTGACTTCATCTGTGTGCATTAGACTCTGCCTGAAGAGTTCTTGAAGGCTCCTTAACATCTGAAACTGAAACTTCTTCTTTTAAATCATAGTAGTGGCAGTGCCAAACTTCTCTGGCAAAACAGAAGGAAAACTCTCAACTACAGCATTCCCAAGGACTACACAATGAAATCCTGGATGCATGAAAAATAGGATCATTTTTCCACTCACCCGTTCCAGCTGAAGGCCAGAGAGAAGCATCTAAAGAACAAAAATTTTTCAGTAGCTCTTTTTTGAATGTTTTAAATAATTTGTCAAGACTAAAAATATTTACAGAAACACAATGATGGCTGTGAATTTTTTCTCAGAACATAACTCCAGAAGTTTTTCTTGTATGCCAAGAGTTTTTAACATTGTGAATATGGAAAAAATATCGAGCCAGACCTTTATATAGTCTATTGAACATAAAAAGCACTGACTTAATGCTATCTTATTCTGATTCAGATCAATTCAAGTCATGGAAAATTTCACCACAGAAGTGAATGATAAAAGGGATCCAGATCTCTCTGATGAAAGGCATTTCTCATTGAATTGTTTCAAGTACCCTTTATAAGGTACTTGAATTTAAAAAAATAAAATTAACATATACAAAACATAATAACAACAGACAATTCTGATTTACCAAGACATCTTTGAGTACATTGGCTTTCCAAGACTCACCATCCATCAAAAGGAGAGATCTTATGGGACTGGACTTGCAGAGCAGGGTATGTGGGTGAATGCTCATGTTGATGTTACACCAACACAATGTGTTATTTATTGTGCTATGTGTTACCATCACACTGTGTTATTTTAGTTCTAGTATAATGTTTTCTCTTACAAAAATGTCAAATACAAGTGCTTTCTTGCAATTACAGACTGTTTCGATAGATAAAAGGGATTTGTCTTAACAAGAAAGGAACTTGTCTCTAAAGTTTAAAATATATACTTGCATGTCTGTAGAGAAATACAAGGAGAAAAAAAAAAAATCCATCTGAACACTGTCTCCTTAAAACCCAAGATCAACCCAAGATCTTTCAAACTGTATGTACCTCTACAAACTAAGAAATAAATGCAAAATGCCTTATTGAAGAGGAGTACATCCCAAGAAGGGTGGGTGACCATGATCCAGAACCAACAGCCCAGTGAGGGCATGGAGTGTCCCTCACTGGCCAGTTCCTGAACTGGCTGGACACAATCCTGTGCTCTGGGATGATCCTGCTCAAGCATGGAGGTGGGAACAGAGGACTCACAGTGGTTCTCTCCAATCTTACCCACTCTGTGATTTTCTAACTTTGAGGCAGAGAGAAAAAAAACGAAACACTTGACATTCTTCACTCTATTTACTCAAGCTCTCATTGAGTCTGAAAGACTCCCCAGAGTTAGCACACATCAGACATGGGAGACCTGAGCTAAAATCTCTGCTGTGTCTGTGTCCATGCTGGAATTCCCTGTCCCAGCAGCCAGCACATCCCTGGACAGTGTGCTGCCACTGTCTCACTCTCATCTTCCCCCCCTCCAGAGCAGAACAGTTCAGACCAAGCACAAAGGCTTTGGTTTCCCTGCACAGACACTTCTATGACCCCATCTGCTGACAGAGGCACAAAATATGGAAGTCACTAGAAAGTCCCACCAGCACTGGGAGTGGTTCTGTCAGTGCTATTGCTTGTGTCACACTCATTAGCAGCCAAAAAATTGCCCTCTCCCCTTAACTGCTCACACCAACAGTGCCAGTCCCTTGAGTGGCTGGATTTTGGAGATACAGAATCCAACCTTTAGCTAGAGAAAGATCTTCTGCATTTGGTGAAGGACCTCTTGTGCACAACTCTCCAAGTTCACTGCAACATTCAAAAATAGCCCATGATAATTGAGGTAGACCGTAGGCTTATTTCAGCCAAAACTGTTTTACAAGAAAGATCTTTCTCCTGATTGTGCTCTGCTTCAACAGTCCATACATAATTTAAAACCAATATATTTCCAATTATTTTGAGCTCCCTAAACAAGAGAATTTTTATGGATGTTAAATATAACCAGGTAATCATTAAAATGTTGCTTGTGTTGCAATTTTGTTGCAGTTCAAAAGCTATGTTAAAATTTCTTAGTAGCAAATGAGACCTCTAGGGAGGAATGGTTAGAAAGAGGTTTAATCAGATTTTCCAGAAGAAAGCAGAGGGGAAAATCCAGCAAAATCATCTTCAATTTTCCTTCTCTTTTGGAATCAAAGTCAAGCCCAATAACTCAACCATAGCAGTTATTCCAACAGAAATATGTTCCTAATTTCATGCAAAAGTACTGCCCAGGTGAATTTAACTCCATGGCCAGAGATATTTCGGCTGCATCATCCAAAATGTTCAGGTTTGTAGATTGACACGACCTGATTATTATTAAATTAAAATCAAAGCCTTGTAGGATGTTTTGAAATTCCTGACAGCTACTAAAGCCCATCTCAGTGACACATTAGTAAGAAGCCAAAAGAAATCATCTCCATCTTCCTTGAGCAGCAGCTCAGTGTTCAAACTACGAGTAGGCTACAAGTTTTGTGCATGCAAAAATACAAAAATAGTAGAGTTATAAATATATAAAATATATAAAAGGATAAAATCTATCCAAGATACACAGAGGTGTTGAGTCTTTCAGTTTTCTTCTGGGAATAACTGATTTTCTCATTAAAATCCTGTATTCATATTTAGCATTTCCTGGAAGTTGATTTTGTTTTACCTCAGGGGAAAAAGTTGCCTGTCATGCATCCATCACCTGCTGCTCCACTTGTGAACCACCAAATTCTCTCTCCACAGTTTGCTTTTACATTTCCTGAGGTACTATTTTCAAAAGCACCCAAGCAGTGACAATTTTGTGGCTTTTTAAAGTTCTTTTGGAAATGGGTCTTGTTGCATTCCAATGGGACTGATGCACTACAAAAGCTCTCACAGCACACTTTGAGGCTGGCACATCTCCAACCTTACAAAAGAGCCTTGTTCACTCCTGGCAGCCCCCTGAGACTACAGAGCATTATAGAAAAAGCTGCAACCCCTCCTATATTTCTGGTAGTTTTGAAGCCAATGCAAGATTTCTTATCTCCACTTTATGCATGGGTATATCAAAAGCCAGCTATGTTAAATGTCTTCAAAAGTCTGACTCAGAGAATCCCTTACCTCTGGCATTAGTAGACACAAAATCTGTGCAGCTATTTTCTTATCCATAGGATAAGAACTTCAGGCCTTTGTTGTCAAATGCTTTTACCTAGTCAACCAATACTTGAAAGCAAAATACTCTTTTAAATAAGTAAAAGAGGAAAAATTACATGAATACATGCTAAGACACCTCCTTCCTGTCTCAGCACATTTAAGGTGACAGCTTGTACTGGCTCTTAAGAAATCCTTAGGGAAGAATTAGGAAAACTTCTCAAGGCACAGTTACATGGTACATAAATTACATTTTATGCATTCAGGGTTAATCTAAACACAGTGAAAACATGAAGTGGCTCCACACTGCCACAAGTGTTCCCAAAAATCCTACAGTTTTTATGCAAGGACTGTGCTTCCACAGGGAAGGAGGTTTTTTTTTTTGTTTTCCTCCTCAGGACTTTGGAAGAAAACAACCAAAAAACATCTTGACTTTGAAAAGTTATTCAAACTGCAGTTGGATGGAGCCAACATTACTAAAAAAAGGAGGGGCTTTGCATGAGTTCTGTGCTTTCTTGACATTTAAAAGCAATTCTGCACAGGAGTATTTGGCCAAACTTTTAAGACTGTATAACAACAAACCACTAAAGACCAGACCAGCAATATTAAATGAATGCAGACACATCAGGAATGCTCTTCTAACACTCTTCATTTCTGTCACCAGGAAGAAGAAAACATGAGTTCCATGAGACAGGTGTCAGGTTACTCAGAATATAAGAGGAGACGTCAAAAGAAATCAAACTGTCTCAAGTCCCTATTAATTTGTTTCTTGTACATTGAAGGAATTACAACTGAGTGGCATTCAAAAGAAGAAACCTTATGAGCAATAATAATTTTGTTGTCTAAGTAGCTTGAGGATAAACAGTGATAATTTCCAGAGTCAGCAGAATGCTTTCCCTTATTTACCAAAGAAAACAATATATACTTGTATAAAGCCTATTTACAGCTCCCAATGCTCAGAGCTGTTACCATTTTAACCACACCATCTCACTTTGGGGGGGAACAAACCAGAAGTGGCAGAATTTAAACCACAGCTGGAAAACTCAGATCCTTTTTGCAGCATTTGCTGTTTTCCAGGTGTATTTCCAGGAGAACTGTGTAAGAGGACTCAGTGTGCCATTTTCTCTTGGATGAAATAATTTCTAACCCCAGTTTGACAAATTTGAGTAAAGAAGTAAACTTATTTGGTGCAATTCAAAAGTTGCACACATAACTATTTCCACACAACTTTATTGCTTAAGCACTACATTAACACTAATTCTCATTGCAAAAGCTGACAGAAATTCTCTGTTGCCATAAACATTGGCTTCTGGACTAATATTCCTTCTGCTGCTGTCCAAGGAGGGGTGGTAAAACAAAAAATGAGATCCACACCTATGTTCGTCTTCTAGTGGGATGAGCAAATTTCTCCATGTGCCAGAACAAAACTAGGAGGTAAAATTGGACCAAATTTTTTTTAGATTCCTCTTCAGGGCTATTCCCTATTGAGCAGGGGATCACAGTAAGTATTTGGTGGATTACACCAGCTATTCCCCTCCTCTTTTACTGTACTGGTAAACTTAGTGACCCTGAGATATTCTGGTAAAAGCTCCCAACAGTGGCACTTGGCACTGGGATTTGCTGATGTGAAATCAGCTTTACTACACACACTCAGAGTTAAGACTGGGTCTTATGAAATTCGCTGGAGCTGTGTTCTTTGCAGTTTCATGCTAGTTGATTTATTTATTCTTTAAAAACCTTAGCACATCATTCAGACACATCACAGTCAGCAGGGCAACATTCAGTCAGTTCTGCTGACCAAGTTTTGCTGGCCCAGTGCTCCAAGAGCCAAGATCTTGCCTGCACCAACCCAAGGGCCAATTCCTGACCCATTTCAAACCTCAATTCAGTCAAAGAATCAAGAAAAAGTCTACAAGGTCAGGATAAAAAATATATTCAGGGAGGAACTGTGGGGAGTGATCAGATGAAGAATGGTGTATCAGGACCTGGTGTAACCCAGAGTGAAGACATTAGGAAGAGAATAAGCAAATAGAAAGATGTATAATTCAAAGGAGAAAACAGAGCAGTGAAATAAGGGAATGCTTTATTACATTGCTGAGTTACAGTGGTAAACCAAAGTGATATACACCTAGCTAGCACAGAAGAAACAGCAGAATTCAAAAAAGAAAAACATGCAGAGTCCATAAATTATTTTGCAAGGTATAGTAATAGCTGATATAAAATTTAGTGCTAGGATGTTACAATAAATAATCCAATAAATATTAGCATTACAGTATGGAACAGAACAATCTGGGATGGGAACATCTACTGAAGTTCATGGAGGGCAGGGAAACTTCTAAAGCAGGGCTGGTGCTACACACCACTTTGGGGAGAGATGAAGAGCATAAGAAATCCATCTTCAGTATTGTAAGTGACATGAGTTCCTAAAATATGCATCAAATGAAACACCAGAGAGACAAGAAGGGCCTCTCTTCAGCAGAAAACTCCAACCCTGCTGCCAAGGCAGGATGCCAGGGAAACAGCCACTAGAGCAGAGCTGGCCTCACCCCTGTGCCTGCAGGGATGCTTCCCCATCCATCAGCAACATTTATTTTTCATCTAACCTCAATGAGCAGGAAGCCATACCCGAAACAGGCAGGATAATTTGTTCCACTAAGACACAGAAGATTTGCTCCACGAGTGCTAAAGGATTAGACTCCTAAATTACCTGATTTAATTTTCATGTTACCAAAAAAATAAAAAAAATAAAAAAATCAGGCACTTCAATGGAAATAAGGCAGTGAATTTCAGTCTCCTGAAAGTTTTGGGGAAGGATTTTGCAGCCTGAGAGGATGACTCAGAAGGACCTAAACAGCTGTAACTGGGGAAACACCTCAGGGTTTGCTTCTATTATCATGAAACTTCTGTCTCTTATTTACAAATTCCTGAATATCAGAGGAACTGTTACATATGTCTTATATTAATAGAAAATAAATGCTTCCCATGCTTGTGAAACATCATAACCTCAATAAACATTTTTCTAGGCATTACTGTTGGAAGACATTGTGTCCTGTATGTTATGCTGGAGTTCATGGTGTTATGTGACACTTAAAGCCACAAAAAACCAAACATCCAAAGCAAGGAATAGTCTTACAAAAAATAAAAAAGCATTAAGAAATATTGTATTAGTATTTTCAATCAAATACAGTCATCAGGTGACATTTATATATGTGTATATATGTAAAAAAGCCCACTTGTGATTTGTGGAACGAGACCCAAGATGCAAATCAGGAATCTTTCTGAAACTTTGTCATTTGTTTTGTAAATTTTCTAATCCATTTTCTCAGAATTGAGGCAGGAAAAAAAATAGCTCTGATAAAGAACAATGAACCTAAACCAATGCATATTTAATCTCAGCTTAAAGAAAACAATTTAAAACTCATTTTGAGAAACATGGAGGTGTTGCCCAAGTTTTACCTTGTATGTCAAGCTGATTTGATATTTAACATTCAAAGTAAACCAAACAGTGCAAACAAGCTTCTTCTAGAACTAGAGATGAAAATGGATAGAAGCTTATTGATTCAACAAAACTACCATTTTAGTACAAAGTTCAGCTTTAAACATCCACCAGAATAACTGCAATGGGAAAAAGGTTACTTATGTAAAACTTTCACAAGTGTATTTTTGGGGGTAATGGGGGATGATGATGAGTTGGGGTTACACACAAATGGTGAGCTCTGGTTTTATGAAACAGGGGAAAAGGAGGGAGGAAAATCCAAACCACCAAACACAATAAAATGCCTTTTCTTTAAGAAATTTTTCTTCTGATTACTTGACATATCTAGAACAATGCTGGGATGTGTTCTGTATCATAAACAAGCCCTCAAATGTTTAGTAGTTCACCTTGAACTACTTCCCTCAAACTACTTGAGCAGCTTTGCTGCTTGAAATCAAGGCAGCAAATGCTGTCAGCATGGTAAAGTTTTCCAAGAGAAGGAGGTTAAGTCAGATTCTAGCAAGTTTTGAATTCCACACCCTTACATCCAATAGCCAGAAAGCAAACAACCCAAAGCACAGGTCCTGCTGAAAATCTCAGAGCTCAGAGTTACAGCAGTGCCCAGTAAATTGCTCTGGCCAGTACAAGAATGAAAACTCATTTCATGTTATGAATCACTACGTACTTACCCATAGGAATTATTATTTATAATGACATTTCCCAAGCTGGTTGTTTAACTAGGAGGCTACAGGACCACCTGAACAGGGTAGAGACATAAACAGACAATTTGATTCTCACTGCAGCACTTTCTGTATCTCTTTTCTGGGTACTGATTACACAGACAAAGAAATGCTTCCTCTCAGACAAGTGGTTTCAGATGGAAATATTGCAGAATGCTTTACAAAAACCCTGTCACCCACAGATTATTTCAGAGTCCAACTGTGTGTTCCAAGCATTGATTCACTCCGTTTTTCAATTTTCAAGCAAAATATTGTTTATATAAAAGGAGAATAGTCAATGTATGCATATATACACACATATATATGCATACTCTGTTTTAAAAGTCTTTCTCAGAAATGAAACAAATTGAAATACTACAGCAAATGTAACATAACTTGGAAATTACTAAATGTCTTGTCTTTTCTGCATAAAAGTGACATAAGTGGGAGACACTGGATACATGTGCACTTGAGTAACTTGGCAGATACTCGCTGTAGGCTTTGTGTCTGACACAAAATCTCACAGCCCTCCCCCTCAGATGTTCTCTAAGTGGAGACAAATGTCCATGGCAATAGAGTTCACCCAAACTCAGCTTACAGGGACTGCAGCAGTCCCTTCCTGACACAGGTCATTGTTTCACAGAGTTCATGGCCCTCACTTTCCAATAGCAAATCTTGCATTTCAAGAGTTTGACTTCACCAGGATTTCCTACATAAAACAAAAACAACAAAAAAATAACCCCCAAAAAACAAGCTAGGTATATTTCAATGGAATTTCATATAAACCTGAGGTATGGACCATAAATGCTCAGATTTCAAATCTGTGAATCAAGGTCACACATTCTGCTCTTGGTTTAAGAAGCTAGGAAACTTTTCTTGCTTCTCTTAATGCTTTTGAGTTTGAAAACAGGGAACTTGTTTCTTGAACTGCATTGCAGGGCAAGGGAGGAAATCTTTTAAAGGAATTGCAGTACAGGAAAAGCATTGCTGATCACGTGGGAGGTTCTCACCAAAAACTGATCACAAAACTCAGGGATGCTGGTAATTAGAATCCATCACACAGGTTATTTCAGATCATGCCAGATGATCTCATCAAACCACCAGACCCCAGAAAGCTGAGAAAAACAAGAACTCATTTTCTTTTAGTGAGAAAGAACCAAATCTTTTGATGAAAAGCTCTTGGCCGACCTAAAATCTGTCAAACCAGCTCCAGGGGAGAACTGTCTGTGTAACTTCAGAGCAAGTGCTTAACCTTTAATCATTTGCTTACAGTCTTCATTTCCCAGGCTTACACCTCACTCTTCCCTTTCCTGGAGGTGACTTGTTTATTCCTGAAATAATGAGAAATGCACTTTTTGCTACTGCACAGAAAGAACTGAAATAGCAACTTACGCCTTTGCTTGATCTGCATTGTTCTTTTATGGTTTCTTGCTTCATTTTAAAATGAAAAGTGCTGAAAACTAAGGCTGCAGCAAAAACTTTATAGAATGGAGTTTAACCCAAAATTATATCCTGGGATAATTATAGCAATATTACACTCTAATTATAGACAATATTGTAGAAAAGTTTGTTTTATCCAGTGATCAACTGCTCCAGCAAAGAAGAGGGCAACTAGGGGCAGCCAGAGTAAAAGGACATTCCAGGTGGATAAAGTATGTGAAAACAGACTGCAGCTAGGTTATATGAAAATCTTGAACCATATCTCATTAGGCATTTTTGCTTCTGAATTAAAGGAATAAAATCCATTCTGATAAGTAATACCCTGTTCGTGAAATACATGATTTTGTCTGATTAAAGTGGACTAATTTTCTGAGATGAAAGTAGAGAAACTTGTGAATGAGCCTCAGAAGGAATTTTGAAACCACAAAAATATAATCAGATAATAAATCAGATACAGCCAGTCATGAGATTGTGCTGTACTGATTTCTATAACACCAATTTCTATAACACTGATTTCAAAGAGACCACAGTGTTTACACTGCTTTACCAATAATAACACAAGAGAATCCTATGTCAAAATCAGACAGTTAAAAAGGGAAGCCACATGCAAGGCCCAAAGCACATTCCTTTCCATTTTAGATTCTCAGCTGCCAATCAAGACATATTTTTTCAATGTACACTCCTGGATTTCCTCTACATATTTTCTGCATAGTTCAAACACCTCCCTGGCCACGAGATTAACTCACAGGGTGCCAGGCAGTTGGCAATGCCTGAGGACACAGACAAGTAATTATTTTGTGTTGGCATTTCAAGCAAGAATCTCTATGCCCTGGTAAGCACAGCATCTTTTTTCAGCACAGTTCCTTCAAATTCAAGCAGCCATTTTCAGGTTTTGGAAAAACTTGAGTCCCTCAGAAAATGTAGATTTTATTGCTTACGTTTGTTCTGGTTGGGAAATATAAAGACCACACAATGAAAATGGAAGAATCTTAAGCCTCATAGTAAGGCAAACAAGGAAATTTACTGTTCCTCACCCACCACCCCTTGCTCACACTGTCTGAGTGCCAGCAGCAGCATGGCTTTGTTGGATGTGACAAAGTCTCACCTGGAGGTACCATCAGAGCTCTCAAAACAAATCTTCAAGACAAGCTAAGGGTTATGAATCATTCTCATATCTAGATAAATACTTTCCTATGTCTATTAAAATTTATTGTTATCAGGAGAGAGTACATGCTCATATCAGTGCATACTGATATTTCATTAGTAAAGATTTCCTTTAACCTGAAATATTTCTGACTTTATAACTTAAAAACCTTTGACATTTAAATACTCTAGAAAACAAACAAAAAAAAATGAAATGTAGTAAAATTTGCTGCTACTTTTAGTTAAGCAAAATTTACTATCAAAAAACCAAGCTATTTCAATTCCACATTTACAGAATGGTTAAAACATGGTTAAAGAGCTGTAACAGTCACTTCAAATACACAACCTCTTTAAAAAGGCAAAGGACCATGTTTTTGTCTCTGCCAAACAGAACTGATTGGTGTTATGGTTAGTACTTGTCACCTCACAGGGTTTTTTCTAATTTCCAAGGGCCACGGTGTATTTAACTTACAACCTCCCCCCACATTTTAAAGCCTGTGAATATTTGGCTGTGCCTTCAGTGAACCCAGAGGGGGGGAAAAAAAGCAGCTTAATTTGCAAGTGTCACAAGTTTCACATTGTCACTTGGCTTCACTTTCTTAGTATCCTTAGTCTTGTTCACCCTACTGCACTAATTCTATCAACAACACTCCAAAATAGCTGTGCAAATGAAGCTGCCTGTGGGAGCAGAGGAAAGGGATGCAGGCAGAATATCAGCAAAAACATATGAAATAAATAATACAGCGCAGCCTTGTGTTCTCTCACAGCAACCGGACACCAGGACTTTAATCTGTTCTCACAAAACCTCCACAAAGTCTGGTTTTGCAGCTCTGTAAAGTCACTCTCATTTCCAGAAATCCTCTTGTGTCCCCACTTCCCCAGAAGAGCAATGGCCAATGAGCTGGATTACCATAAATTCAGCAATCAAATTTACACAGCTCTGGAGATGCAAGTAAAATGAGTATTGTATCTTCATTTCCTTTGTGGCACTTTATCAACCTCTTCCTCTGCTGATGGTAGAAGTCAATAAAATCCTATTAACACTAAGATGTTGTATTAAGTTTGACAGTTTACAAATTGCAGGGGTTTTCATTTCAAATATGAGCAGCTTGAGATACTCTGGAGTTCCACTGTATAAAATTGTTAAAGTTGGAATAAAGCAGATAAAATAATTTGGGGGTATTTTTTTCCTCTCCTTTTAAAGGCAGCAGCAGAAGGAAAATCAAACATGAAAAATAACCTTATAAGCCTTCCTGGGAGATTAACATTAGTCTAACCAGGAAGACAAGAAGAATCATAACAGATCTATATTTTGAGTAAAGCATTCACCTTCCTATGGACTCCACGGGCAGTGTATCAGGCTCTGCTGCTCTCTCTAATCACAAGTAACTACCTTTGCAAAATGAGTACCACATCCTAAGAGAAAAAGCTTAAAGCAACTGAACACTTTAATAGGTAAATAAATAGAGATACCAGCAGCAGGGATGGAGTTGGCACCTGCAGAAACAGCAATCAAAGGTGTGGCTGACCAGCTGGCAAATGAATTAGGAATTATGCCAGAACAAACTTAGGGACAAATCTAAAGCTATTCCTGCAACTGGGCAAGTTGCCACAATTTTTGCACTTATCCACCTCGTGATTTAAATTCCCATTAAATAATATTTGATGAAAACAAACATCAGTCCCAGTTGGTGTTGGTGTTCCAGTTTTTTCAAAGATAAAAGGTGTTCTCTCAGAGAGGAGCATATCAGAAGGCATTTAAGCAAAATCTAGAGGTCTTTCCTAAACAAAATGTAAATGCAAAGCAGGTGACGGGAAACACGAGAGAAGGAAAAAAAAAAATAACACTTCTTTCTTTTGTTTTACTTTTTTTTTATGCATGTCCCTTTTACATAGAATTGCAAAGCCTGTCAAAAATTTCATAGTCACTGGACTCTTCAGGGATATGGATTCTCCCAATTAAATAATTCATTAAATCAGGAAAGCATCACTCAGACACTCCAGTCAGAAAATAACACAGGGTTTGTATCTACAGCCTTTTTAATACCAACAATTCCAAACACCACTGAGCTTGTGGCTATACATAGATTCCTCAGATCACCACTCTCACTGCAGAAGACAGTCTTGGACTGCTCACAAGACAGAGTGGGAGGCTTTATTTTGAAGCAAACATTGCCTCCAGTAAAGGATGTTTGCACACAGCAATAACTTGCCAGTGTTTAAGGCCAGGAGCATTCATAACACCCACTTATAAACATTCAAATATATCTTTTTTTTTTTTTTTTTTTGCCTGTGGACTATACATCATGGCAGGGAAAACAACTTCTCCTGCTTCAAGTAATTTTGTCCAGCTATGATAGCAGGTGGATCATATTGAGCCATCTATCCATCACCCTGCCTGCAAGAACATTCCCACACTGACAGCACTCCAAATTTCCATGGACACTCCAAAGGGGCTTCCCTGACATCTGATGCTGCCTGGTCTCCCCTCTGCTGTCCTTGAGCTTGGGGGAAAAGGACAGAGTGGCAGAATTCTGTGAATTCAGCACCACAGTTAATTTATTGGCACTATGATTTCGCTGGTTTAAGTGGTTGGGAGTTCAATCTTGCAGGCTTAAATTTCACCTTAAGCAGCAGAACAAAAAGATGTCTCTCTACAGTGCTTAGAGAAAATAATCTGCTTGAGAAGGTAGAATTTCAGGGGTGAAAACTGAACAATACATGTAAAGTGTTTATGTTATTTACTTATTTGTAATGCATGACCTCTCTAACTGCCAATTAAAGCTTAGAGTAGGCCAAGTGACACCCTCACACTGCCAACCTACTCCCTAAAACCAGCCACAGTGGAAGTCAGTATTTGGAAATAAAACTCAAAAGCCCAGGAAAACAACATCTGAAAGCATTTCTTTGCAAAACATTGGTTGTGATTTGTACTGTGTCACCTCATCAGACCTTTGCATTCAAAGCTACACATTCAATGTGTCAGATGTGGTGAACCACAGCACCTTAGATACAGGGTATATTTTAGCACCTGGTTCATACTGAGAATAGATTGTTTTAAGTGCCCAGACATCTGAAGAAAAGAAGAGATTTTAATATTTCTCCCCAGCCAAACTGAAATAATTGTGTGCTGTCAAGTCAGAAGTGAAATATGAACACAGAGCACAGGACAAAGCTCTCTGCCTTGTTGTGATACCGTTGTGAGCGATGCATTTTTAGCTTTATACCAGGAGACAGCATCTCAACATCCTTGGGTATTTTACTGTCTTGCTGACTAACAAAATAAAGTGTGTGAACCCTCTTTATTTTCAGGTTCATCAGTTTTATATTCCTAGTTACTTGCCGTACATTTTAAATCTGATGATACCCAACACAGGCAGCTCCAAGTATGCTGTTTTTAAGAGATATCAGCTGACTGTCTTTGATTTCATAAAAGCCTATTTTCAAAATATTAGCTGTCTGCATGTGTATTTTTTTTGAAATGCACAATGTAACAGTCAAAGGAGAGGCAAAACAGGTGGAAAATGCAATTACAGATTCTTCTCTAAACAGGGGAAACACCCCATGGTGGCCTTACAAAAGTTAATTTTGCACACTCTGTTGTACAAGGGCCCAGATTCTTTGCTGCTTATATACACACATTTTATTAGAATTTAAGAGGAAGGTGTGTATTCAAGCAATCTCCAGCCTGACTTGATCAGCTGAAAGGTTTTGTTCTACAAGAATCTGTTGTGTTAGAATCCTTGATTTCAGCTCCTCCATATAATGACAAATTAGAATGTGTTAGAAATATAGGCCTTTAAAAGGGAAGTTCTCTAAAACATAACAAAATATTTATGTTTACATCTGCCTGCCTTAATTTCTTGGTTTTTTTTTTTTTTCCACCAAGACGTCTCTCCTAATGCAGCAGAACTCATTTGTTAAGTCTTTGGCTTAGCCCCTCATGCATTCCCTGATTCAGCAGGAACACTGTCAAACACCTGGTGCTTTGCTGTTCCTGAGTAGCCCAATTATCACTTGGATTGCATCAAAATTAGATTCTTTTTCAAATGGCTCAGCTGCCCTCTCTTGAGATTATTTTCATGCTCAAACTGTGTCTCTCAAACAAGGGGTGTTGTATAATCTAAAGCAAATTTCCTCTGCCTCTCTCTCTTTTCATCTCTCCCAGGCTCACAACAGGATAAGAGACAAAAAGAAGTGAAGATGTGAGGAGCCAAAACCCAGCAGAGACAGAAATCCACTGTCACCAAAACCAAGAGACAGCAGGGCAGCTCTAACACAGGTGAGAAGGGAGAGCTGCAGTCCAGGTGGCCCTCCTGAGATGCCCAGCACACATCTGGTGATCAGAACATTCCTCAAGCAAACTCCAAAGATAAATCAGGCCACATTTGTGCAGAAGACAAACACTCCCAACCAAACCAGTTGTCTTCTGACAACTTCTTTTGAACATCTCTAATCAGATGAGCAGGAACACTTTACTGAGGGAATTGGGTGAAATGGCAAAGCATCCAGTTTAACAAAGTATATGTGTTCTTGATTAAAATATTATATTAAAGTGACAGATTAAACTGAATTATTTAAGAGAATAATGAAAGATTAGGTCACAGTACTGAGCAAATATTCATAGTAAACCAAAGCACAGAGAGTGCATTTGAAGCGTTGCTAGAAACCAGTAAATACATGTGCTGCTCCCTCTGAAAACTGCAGTTTGCTATTACAATAATCTGATGTTTTCCTTATGAACTAAATTGTCCTCTCTTTAGGAGCTCAAGCCCAATAAAACTCTTCTCTAAGCATTGAGGAACCATAACATTTCCTCATTAAAAATCAAACAACAACCAACCAAAAACATCTCTCCAATCTGCAGAGCTCAGCCATACTTGAATATTACAAAGTAAGTTGAGCACAGGGAGAGCTGCCCTGATTTTCTCCAGAAGAATCAAGGTAACCAAAGGTTAATCAATTATCTAGAAAAAAGGCAACCTTGAGTTCTACAAACCACAGATTGGATTTTTCACATAGAAACACTTCTCTTAGTCACAGTAACAAAAATACCTGGGAAATGAACTCACAATAGAATAAAACCAACATTCATAAGAAAACCCAATACTTAGGAAAAGTAAGTTTATAATTTAACACCATGTTACAAGCAGTTAGTACTTCATTCTCTTACTAAACTTTGGAAGTTTTGCTGCTTCCAAACTTCTCAGCTGGGAGCAGGAAAAACAAACAAACAAAAAAAAACCCCATATGGAAGAATGCTTTACATTACTAAAATTGGATATAGAAGCAAAGTTTAAACTTTAAAAATCCAGGATTTTTCCAGTGCCAATTTAGGGGTCCATATCTATTTTGGAGGGTACTTCAAGAGCATTTAACATAATAATACAAATTAAAATGGGCACCAAAGCTGCTGCTCAATAAAGTCACCAGCTACAGGAACTTTCTGCTTATTGACAGCATTTTTACAACACTGACCAGGATTAAAAAGGCACCTCTTGTTATAAAAGAACATCTCTGCTTTCAACCTCTATTCCCAGATGTTTTCACTATCTGTTCAAAGACCTATTAGATCTAAACTCTTTGATATATGACCAGCTACTTCTGCACAGCTTTTTGTTAACTGAGATCTAAACCCAGCAGGGAAAAGGACAAATCTGTTCTTTTATCAAATGTTTTCAGTATCAATTCACTATGAACAGAAATGTTCTTTGCTTGGTTTTTCAGCACTCTAGTACATCATGAATTTAGAAGGACAAGTGAAAAGGGACAAAATTCACCTTTTTGCTAACATTTTTAAATGTGTTATTTTTGAGAAACAAATATGAGCAATTTTAGTTTTGAATAAATATTCCAGTAGAAAGTTCTGGATATACACCCTGAACAGAGTTACTTATTTCTCCCCTCAAACACCACTGCAGTGAGTGCCAGTCTGTGCACACTGAAGAAAACTCTGACACTCCTTAAACCAAATTTTTAATTTTAAAAACTGAGAAAAAATGTTCTGATTTAGTTCACTTATACAAGCAATGAGAAGCACATTATATCAGGAATTAGTGAATAAATACATCCAGAAAATCTTAATTCATTCCTTGAATGGGAGAACATTTCTCTTGCAAAACCTAGGAACACAACCCAAACCACAAACAAAACAAGCAAATGAAGAAACCAAACACTTAATCTTTCAAATCAAAGGCAAAATTATGTTCAGGAGCTTTGCAGAGTTGAGAAGAGGGTTCCAAACTACACATACAGAGTAACAAATACCTATCACTGACAGTGTGAAAAACACTGACAAAGTTTTGGCCATAACAAACTTTAAAATTTTTCAGCATTAAATTTGGATTTTTTTAAAATGAAGTGGAGTTCTGAAAGCAAACAGAGTACTTAACATTGATTGCTCATCTTGCCAATAATGTTAAACCACATCCACAAACCATCATGTAAAGCTGTATTATTTCTTCAGGAAAGGAGTTCTCACACAGATCTCTCTCCCTCTCTGCTCTGCATTGTAATTGAGCAGAGGTCTACAAACTAAATGATGCATGAATGTGTATAGATTCAAAGTTCAATTTCTTCAATCAAAAATCCAAAGAGCACTGCCAAAGAAGGAGGGACAAAAAAACACCAAAAAGGAAAACCAGCATCTGCTGATATTAAACTCTGACTTTGCCACTCTGAACAGAATTACAAAACCTCATGTAATGACAGAATAATTAGGCATCCATAAAGCAATCATTGGAACATTGTCAAAAGTCGAGTCTTTGAGAAAAAAAAAATAAAAAAGATACAAATATCAGCACTTTCCCCAGCAATCCCTAAGTCTGGGCTTTTTGCTTCCCCTGACTGACTGCAATCAATGAGTCAGCTGCAGTGGGTCGAACACAACTGGGATAAAATGGCACCTTATGAAGTAACTGCCTTCATAGATCTCCCCAAATGAGTCATAAACCCATTCATCAATATTCCACCTCGTGCAGCAGGGCTGGGAGGGAGGGGAGAGCTCAGAGCAGCACAGCTCACTCTGGGATTCCATTTGCAGCCCATAAATCAGGATTTCTTACATTCCATGCCACCATTAAGTGAGGAATGAGGACCTCCACTATCATTAGTCGACAGCTAACAAGGCATTAACATTTTCATTAACAGTGTTGACAAATCCAAATTGATTTTAAAAGCTCATTTGCATCATATCCTAAAATTGTGAAGTAGAAGGGAACAGTCTGACAACTTGATTATATGCTATAGCTCAAATTTTTGTTTTTCTGCTTATGTATAGCTATGAAGTGCACATCACATCTGGTTATGTTCTGGTGCCCTCAAATATTCAGTTTGCAGCTGCTGTATAAACGCTCCTGTGCACACAGACCCTGAAACACACAGAGGTGATGATCTTTGAGTGTGTTTAGTTTGTGAGACACCACAGTCTGGGTACTCATTTCACCTGCACTGGACCAGAGACAGCCACTAGATCCTCTCCCACTTTGCCTCCTGACCTTTTTTTGACAGGCAGATCTTTTTTTGTGGAATTAGGAAGGGTCAGTCCCAAAAGAGACTCAGCAGCCATCCAAAAAGAAAGCCTATAATGTACACTAGACACTGGTGATTTTCTTTGAATTTCTTTGAAAAGCAATTCTGAAAACCAGTCACATGAGTGTGTATCCAGAAGAGGAAGAATATTAGACAGTTTCAAATGCACCTTAACAGCAAAACACTTAACATTTACTGCAGTCATTAATGAGAATGCATTTTTCAGTTATACATTTTTGGCTTTAGTGACAGTTATAGGCATTTGGAAAGATGACCTTTTAATTTTAAGTAACAGGAACGTATATGAAGTAGCCTCCATCAGCTACTTCCATTCCTCTCTCTAGAGGAGCACACAAACAGATCAGTGCTGCCTTCTCCCCATTCCACCTGTAGTCACAGGGCTTAAAAATGAAAGCAAAACTACTACTAATTAAGTGGGTTTGAATTAGACACTGCCTGCCCAGAATAACTGCTCCAAAATTGATCTCCCATAAATTCATCTTTACAGTCTGAGCTAACATGCTTTGCCTTTTTGGCAGCAGAAAGATGAAGAGCAAGGAGTGCATGATGTGAAAGTTGGTATTTTCCTCTCTGAATAAAAAACCTCTCCGACTGGCTTGTCTGGCTCCACTGACAGTGACAAGCAAGGGTTTATCTCTGCTGCCTTGCAGAGCACACACAGCTCTGAGGCTGTTCCATAACCTCTGTCCCTTAAGATGGACAAGTTCTTCTCTAGAGTGCAAAGCAGGACAAAACAAAAAAGACAAAAAAAAAAAAAAAAAAAAAAAA
>VZRH01003629.1:1636975-1701551 GCA_013397555.1 Urocynchramus pylzowi
AAAAAAAAAAGCCACAAACCCCAGCAAAACAGAAACACAAGCAAAAAACATCCACCACCACCAGCCATGTAAAGTGTATTTAATATATACCAGCAGCACAATGTAGTGCTTGAAGATACTTTAGAGAATCGATGTCAAAAGCAATGTCCTTGATAAATATTAAGTATTCATTTAAAGCTTCTGATGTTTTAATATTCCTAAAAGTCACATTAGGAATTCTCTTTCAAGATCCAGACTGTTCTACCAGAACTGACCAGTTTTGAGGTGTTTGCTTTTTAACACTGGTTTCCTAATTTCATCAGTTTACAAGCTCTCTTTCCAAAAATTACTTCTTTAATAAAACCTTAGAAACTTGAGTTTTCTATTTGCCAATTCCTCTGCACCAGGAAACCTTATATCCAGTAATATTTTAATAACTCACATGCCTTCCCTTACATTTCCATAATTACAACAATCAGGATCCTGGCTAAAACTGAGACAAATAACATCATTTGCTAACAAAGGCTTGGCAACCAGGGATGTTTTTATCCCTGAACATGGCAGAAAAGCTGCTGCTAACGCTGTTCCATGGGCAGTAAATTGCCCGAGGTACAGCCAGGCCCAGCACAGGCTCCGTGCTGGGTTTACTTAGGCTCTGATCAATACATTCTGTGCATCTTGTCTATATTGGAGCTCTCCTTATTACAGGCTCAATTGATCCTCCGAGCAACAGCAGAGATTGTGCTCCATGGGTAGAGCAGATGTTGTTCTGACCTCCACCCACCGGCTCAGAGAGTTTTCTGTCTGCCTTCCGTGAAGAAAAATATCCCAGTAAAGAAAAATATCCATGCACACATCGTGCCCTTGAACAATGGATGTTGCATTTGTTATACAAAAGTTTCTGCTAAGGCTCTATTTTATTTTAAAAATCTCAACACCCACATTAACACCCACAATGAAAATCACAGTAAACTACTCCTTCCTAAGAATTTTAGAGACATACCCTTGACTTTTAAAAACTTTAAATTTGTGAAAAAGTGCACAGCAAATTCTAGAAGGCAACATAGAGTAAAACAAAGAATCCATTTTCTGAGATTGCTGTAAGCTATAGATTAACACAGAAATAGCACAGATTAATATTGGCCCAAGAAATCTTCTGTTATTTGAATTAATTGTTATCTTTAACATTAAGGCAGCACAAAAACCAGAAATAAAGCCAAATAATAAATGAAAATTGAAAACCACAAAACCCTTCTTAGGGGAACAAGAAAATCTGATAAATATAGAAAATTTACTGTCTCAAGTAGGAGATACAAAAGATCCTTAAGATAGCAGTGATAAAGGAAATGGAGGTACTAAGGGAGAATTGTGATCTGAAAGGATGGGATATTGCTTTTGAGAATATCTGATATAAGGAAGACCAAGGGGAGATATTGATATATCAAATACTTGTTATATTTAAAAGACTATTTAATAGGTTAACCTGAGTGCTGGGAAAGCTGAAGGGCAGATACAAAACACTAGACTCATGCCCATATACACCTAAAAACCAGGAGAACTTTTGGGCCAACAACTGACACAATAATACAAATTTCTGTGCTGAGGACCACCACTCTGCCTTTGAGTAACAGACAAAACACATTGAGGAGGGAAAAAGGGGGGGTTAAAACAACAATACACAAGAGCAAAAAGTACACATAATTCTTTAGCCCTATTAGTAGCACAAGGTGTAGTAAAACCCCTTTAAACCCAGAGAGTGCCATTGTCTGGAGAAATCCAAAACCCCTCCAAGCCCAGAGAGCCCCATTACCTTAAGCAGTCTGTGCCCATTTTCTCCCAGCCCCAGAGCTGCCAGGTAAATGCTGGGTGCCCCCAGCCCCTTCCCAATCCACCTGGAGGGTTCAGCCAGAGCAGCCAGTCCCAGGGGTGCAGAGCTCCCACCATCAACTGTGATGATCACAGACACCTGTGAACTTCAGCACTTCAGAAAAGCTCAGCTGGCACAATTAGTGAAGTACTTCACCCAATTCTTTATCAGATCAGGGTTTATCAGGTTCCTGGATATTTTCTCTCATGTTTCAGGAATTTAGAGTATCAGATGATTATTGTGCTAGAGGCAATCCAAAGCCTTTGGCTAGTGGCCTATCCAGGCTGATGAACACGACCAAGATATTTAATTCAGGACAGAGCCTTGCATCTCATTAAAAAAATAAGAATAAAAGCATCATAGAGACAAAATTAGGAGAAAAACCATCCCGCTTCTTCATCCTAATGGATATTGACATTATATTCTTTTCTCA
This sequence comes from Urocynchramus pylzowi, assembly GCA_013397555.1. NCBI lineage: Eukaryota > Metazoa > Chordata > Aves > Passeriformes > Fringillidae > Urocynchramus > Urocynchramus pylzowi. The sequence continues at coordinate 1,639,255 of VZRH01003629.1, forward strand.
TGTATTTTCATCTGTCTCTTATTGATCACTAGGTCTCACCCTCCAGGTTCTGGGTACAAAGTCGCTGATGTAAAGAACCAGAGCATTTTCCTGAGTTTTTCTACCAGTGACAAGTGCCCCTGAGAAAGGTCTGCCCCCTATTACCAGGACCCTGGACTAAAATTGAAATAGGAGCAGCTGAAAACTTCGTTCTTGGAGAATCTTCTAGCAAATAAACCAAGGAAAAGCTCATGTACCATCAGATTGGCAGAAAGCAAAGTTGTGGTACAGTAACCTGCCTAAGGTACCATCCATATCCATACCTGTGCTTAGAGGCTGGAGAGGGGAGAAAAATGTTTCTCTTCTCCCTTCTCTGTATGTTTTAAACCACAGAATAAACTTCTAAATCTTTTTTGCAAACCTCATCAGACCATAAAGACATGCAGCTAGAGATTACCAAAGACCAGAAGAATCAATTTGGAATAAATGTCCTATCAGGATTTTAATAGCATAGTACATACTGTGCTATTAAAATTTTACAGTAATTTTAGAGCAAATCTCTAAACTTTGTTTGTGATCAAGGAAAATCTTGGTTTTGAATTAAGGTAGTTCACAACAGCTGTACAGCAGCAGTTTCCTTGCTAATCCTGCCAGGGCAAGTATTAAAAATGTCTGGATATTGGAGCATTCCTTTTTGTTTGGTAGTTTGACTTTCACCTTTTCCCCCTCCACTTGTCCAACAGTGGAGCACTATAATGCCAATGGAACAGGAAATATTACTTTAGGATAAAGATGTCTCACCAGAAGTGGAAGGAAAATAAGCAGTACAATGTAAGTGCCTAAGTCTTCCTCCACTACCCCCATGCTTACACTTTATTTTTCATTCCTGGACAGCTACAGTAGTTTCATGGAGCCCTCAGCTACTGCATTATCAGCAAAGCAAAATGAAATAAACTGCTACAATTACTTGTCACTCCTGTCATTTCTGGATCCTATTAAGTAGTTCTGTGATTCATCCAAGTGGGCTGTAGCTGGGATCAGGATGTGAAAAATAGCCTTGTCTTCAGCTTAAGATATTTCTCGTGTTTATAGGTAACGAGATCCAGGCTCCATCTCTGGAACACACATGTTACTCCTCATTAAATTTGAAAGGGAATGTCTATAATTTCATTCTGTTCCCTCTTCAGGTGTAGGTGTAGATGATCTTATTCACTCCAGTGGAGGATTGGAGAAAGAAGTACAGAAGATAAATACATAGCTGAAGACATTGCAGGAGTGATAGGCAATAATTATAGAGCCTGATGGGATGTTTGTCACTTTTCTTGCCTTGTTTAATGTTGCTACGAAGACATAAATGCATTTTTCCTCTCCACAAAACATTTGGGAAATTGATGCTTGCTAAAGACCAAATGCATTTTGATTTAATGAAACCAAAAGATTGGAAAAATGAGTGAAAAATCTTCATTCTTAATCTCTTTCACCAAGCAAGGAGAATAATGAAAAAAAACCCCAACGCAATAAAAAAAAAAAAAAAAGGCAAAACCCACAATCAAACAAATAAATGGGTTCAAGAGAATTTTAAAATATCTATTTCTATACTTTGTGTAATGTAAAATTCACTCATTTCATGTTCCCACAGCTTTTCCAGAGCAGGCTTCAGGAAGAGCATGGGAATTGTTTGAAGTTTGGAAGTGAGGCAGGTGAAGCAAGAAACCCCAGGAGGCAGCCAGGGCCCGGATTAGAAGGAGAGCTGGATTAGAAAATAAATTCCTAAACACACAAGGATCTGCTTTGCATTTTAACACCCCTGTGTGGTCAGTTCAAAAGGTTCTGATTTACACTTCAGCCTAGAGAGGGGAGTTTTCCCCTTTCTAAGATATTACAAATACTCATGCTGTGGAAAACCCGCCACCAAGTCGCTGCAATTATCTTCATCCTTTAATCTCCTGTGCTTTCCCCAGAGTCTTTGTGTCCCTTGGGCCCCTTGCCCTGCTCATTCCACTTCAATCTCTTTGTCACAGCCCTGCTTCCTAAAAGCCAAGTCAGAGTTCAGGGAAGGGAAGGGCTGACACCTGGCTGGAGGCTCCCCGTGTATCACACTTGAAATAACTGATAATAAGCAAGATGAGATATGCCTGGAAAAAACTTGATAATATTATAATAATTTATACATCCTATTTCTAACCACCTACTGTTTTAGATTATATTTATAGTATTTAATGTACATGATATCTATTATCTGTATTTCAAAATGCATTAGCTTGGTATTTTTATTTTTTATTCAAAGGACAGGTGGTGTTTTCCAGCTGGGGGTCAAGGAGGGGAAAATTTTTTTATAGAGAAAATGGAGGAGGAACTCCCAGATAAATACTTATTATTTTCTTGTCAAGTGTTATCATTGTCCTGCCTACAAAGTAAGTAGTGAAGCAGCACTTAAGTGGCATTTTATGATAAAATTAAAACTAAAATAATAATTGATACAGGGTGGGATGTATTCTCATGCATTACAAGATCTGGCAAGTCAGGGACTCTACTTCAAACCTTTAACAGTTTTTGAAACAAACTCAGTATATACTTAATTATCAGGGAATTTGTAATGGAAAGCAAAGTTTTTTTTCTATTTAAACTTTCAAATTTAGAGGATGCACTAAGCAAAAGAGAGATCATACATAATTTAATGTAATTTAAGAAGCAAATTAAAATATCATTTCATTCCTCCATCTAATAACACTGCTCTTTCAAGCTCTGGGGATGTTGTTTAAGCCAAAGATGGTGGTTTCCTTGACAATTCTAGGTAGGAATAGATACCCTTAAAAGAAATGAATATAATAAAAGGGCATGAATAAGCAGGATTTACTAAATTGAGGGCTCAGGAAATTATAAGAGATCCCTGAAGAAGACTCAAAATTGAAGATATGTATTAGAATGAGGAATAAAATGAAGGTCAATCTTGATAATGAAGCACTTGAACACTGAGAAAATGTCATTATCAACATGTTAACATGGGCAGAGTTGGGGTGAGAATTGGATGGCTTGGGATAGTCAATGGGATTTGTAGGTTTTCATCTGCTGCTCTTCAGGGCTGATGGAAAACTGCTCCTGGCCATTGGCTGCTGGAGAGGGCAGCTTTGGGTGGGGTGGCAGGGAATTCCCAGCAAAATGGAATGGGAGAGTCCAACAGTCCAACCAAAGGCTCCCTGAACACCCTGGGGAGTTGTTCTGTCTTTGGGCAAAAGCTGAAATTTATTTTCAAGGTATTAAAAGCCACAACTCTGATGTAGTAAACTTCATCCCATTGCCCTGCCATGCAGCTGAGCTCGAGGAGCCCAGCATTGACAATTTTAGCAACAGGGAAACAACTTCACACCAGATTGGAATTCTTTTTAGTCAGAGCAAAATCTGAGAAGGAAAACTCACTTCTAAAAGTTGGAAATTCGGTTCATTTTGCTATAACAATGCTTAATTCCACACTTCCCCCTGCCCTAAGCATAAACATGGGACACTGCGAAAGCAAAAGACTTCCTGAGCTAAAACTGACTGAAGCAATTTTCCAAGCTGAATGTTTTAGAATCAGGACAGAAGGAGCAAACCTGATGCACAGAAAACACCTAACACAGAAATATAAAATTCATCACTTGACAGTGTTTGGTCAAACTCCTTTGTGAGAGATTCTCCTTGGCATATTGCAGGAGGTTTTCATGCTGCCCTTCTGTGCTCTGACCAACTCTTTAGAAATGTTTCAGATAAGCTTTCAGCTGCTCAAAGCTTTTGTGCATTGAACCTTTCTCCCAGAGCATATTTAATACGTACAATGAAATTATCTAGTGAAAGACTTGAGGTTTCTTATCCTATTTTTATTGGATAGATGACTGCATTTCTAAAGCTTGGCTCATATTCATCCTGAAAAGCTGTTTATATGTGAAGGCAGGAATTGGATCCTAATTCTTTGGATATGTGGTTTGTGCATGCAACAGTGTTACAAACAGGCAAAAATAAAGGTAGGTTTTTAGGTTTCTGTTTTGAATTTCTGCACTAAGTCTCTCTGCAGCTTTTCCTTACTATTTCAGCTGGAGAAATATCTACGTTATATTTTTCCAGTCTCTTTAAAATGTAAGACATTTCAAAAGCCATGGCGATCTTTGTGGTAACATCCCCAATTATCAAACCTTTAAGATGTATACACACACATGTATATAGGTTATTACAAAAGTGATTTCATTGTTACCACAGTCAAATGAAGAACATATTCCTGCTGCAGGATGACATAATGTCTGCTTGCTTTTCAGACACTGTAACCTTAAAGGTAATAATAAAAAGCCTGTCAAATATTTCAACTACCTTTTGGCCTTCAACACTCCTGTTATCTTTCACAGCAAATTAGCTCTTGTATGTTCTAAATAATGCAAAATAAATAATACAAAGCACTAACAGAACCCTTATCAGCAGAGAAATCGCTTTGGTGCCTTTTATTTCTTTTTTACAGCATCTCTGTACCTCAGAAGTGTCTTTTTCTTTTCACTGCTGAAAGTCATTCACCATTGTTTCAGTGAAAAATCTTAATTAATAACCTCCCTGATGCAACAATCCTTTGCAGAAGCAGGGAAGAACATGCCCTTGTCATAAAAGCCTCTCCACAATTGTCATCCTCAAAGACTGTGATATGGAGGGACTGGCATCTTTTCCTTAGCATTGCTATTAAATACATATGTCCAGAGACAGTTTTCATTTAAAACATTTCAACATTCAGGATCTGAAGGCATTCCCACTTTTTTTTTTTATTTTACAAGTCATACTTCAGACCAGTAGCTTGAAAAGTACATACAGGACTTCTGCAATATTGCAAACACTGTTCCTTCAAAATTTCATCAGCCTTCTATGGTTTAGTAACACAAAAGTAAAAGGAACAAGTGGCTCTTGAGAAGCCTCTGAAGGAGAATTAGCAAGGAGGTAGAAAAAGGCTGCTCACTGATCTGTCTAATGAAACTACAAATTAAATGTAGAGTGTGGGCTAAAAACAACTTCTGGCTCTCCTTGCTAACAGTAAGAAAAACAAACTTGGGTGTTTCTGTCCACAAAGTGAGGAGAAATGAGCAAAGCTGCGTCTTTTCATCCCTGCTCCTGAATTTGGTCCTTGAATGAAAAAATGTCCTAAGTCTGATAGAAGAAACACTGAGCAGGGGTGAGGTTTTTAATCTCTTTATCAGCTTTGCTGCCCTTCCACAAATTGAACAGGTTCTTTTAACCATAATTTTCAAATTCCATGAGGTAGGATAGTAACATTTCTCAACCAAAACATTTCAAGCCTCAGTGTTCAAATTATTACACAAATAAAGAATTAGGTATTTTTGGCCATTGAACAAACCCCAACAAAATGCAGATCACAGTAGCAGGTGACCTTCTTTACGCCAGCATCACAGAATCACACTCAACTTCTTATTTTCCTTTATAAGCAACAGAAAAGAGCTCTTCATTGAGTTGTTTTTAGAGAGGCTTGGCTGTGCAGACACCGCTGTTCCAGCTACAATCTCATCAGCTTGAGAGCTGCTCTTCAGACACTTGAAATGTTCCCAGTGTAAACCAGCTCTTCCCACATCTACCTGCAGCTGACAAATCCTGAACACGTGCTTAAAATTACACGAATTACAAGAAAAAATTTATCCATGGCTGAATGTTTATGTGGGAAGAATAAAGTCCAGAATTCTCTGAACACTTTGTCATACACTAATATTCACTTCCCTGGAGCGTCACTGCCTAAAAAGGTGTCTATCAGAAAATATTTGATATTTTGTTTAGCTATAATTCTGTGATAAGTTAGTGTTGCTTAATTGTGCAGGTGATGAACATAATTTTCACAGTTTATTTTAACTAACAAATGTATCCACCTATTGAAATTACTGGTTTAAAAAAAATGAAAACAAATACACAAAACCTGCAATTCAATTCCCATTACTAAAATTACATTTGTTATCTACATTTTGGGAATTTCCTAATTGTTAAACAATTACCAGTGCATTTACAGATACTGCTGATGCTACTGGAAGCTGATTTTTTTTCCCCCTGAATATAAATAAGTATTTGTTTTACATGTACAAAAAGTTTGATTTTTTCACCCACAATTTATTTGTGCTCCGTGGTGGTGAGTGGGTATGTTCTGATTTGGGTTTCTGCTTTTATTTACTTCTGGAAAAAAGGAATATTAACTTCCCCTGAACTGCTGAACACTGGTTTTGTAACACAATGTGCAATTCAAATTTGGCTCTTGGCAATGCCCTGGTCACTACTGTATGAACAGTACTGCCTAAAGGGTTATTATTAGGGTCACATTAATTTCACAACAGTTCTGACATTAATGCACTCCTTGCTCCCTTACTTAATGTTTCCCCACATTTTATTGCTCTGAACAGGAGTCTGAAAATAAATGACTTTAATGAAGTGAATCACAGGGTGTCAAACCCTCATTTCTGTGTGTACAGATGTAAAACCCAATTTTTTTTCCCCCTCTCTATATACTGTGCTGATCCAGCTATCCAGAACTCTTAAAAATAGCATTAATTTGCATGCAAAGCAGCTCTAAAGACTTCTCTTATTTTCACAGTAAGATAAAGCAACTTAATGTAAATCTAGATTGATCTGCTGATTTAAATACATTATAAAATACATATTGTGGATATTTATTCAGCACATGGTGCTTCTGAGACTTCTCCATGCCCTGATTTTTATTTTTTTTTTGGTTATTAGTTTGCAGCTAAGAAATGTGATTTGTGCTCTCAGCAAGCATTTTTATGCTTTGTTTTCTCTAGGGAGAATCTGTTCAGCTGAACTCTGGAAATGTCCCCACTGGCCAGAGCTGGCACATTCTGGACAGCCTGGCCTCATGACATCACACAGGATTTGGCCACATTCTCAGTCCAGATTCTGCTCTGGAGTCCCCAAGACACAATATTTTTGGGATGGTTCTCAGATGAGAACACTTGCAGGTGCTGCAGGTTACCAGTTTGAGAAGTTTCATCTTAGCTCTGCCATGTCCAGGTTCATCTCAGGGATTTAGCTGATCAGGAAAACTGGAAATAAATCAGCAGTAGTGTAGAGCCTGAGAGTTGAATTCACAGCCTGGGCAGAGTTATGTGGTCTGGGTTTGGAAAAGCAGGGAGCAGACAGTCAAAGACAACAAAGCAGCTTGGAATCCTGATTTTGGAAAAGCCAGGGAGGAGCAGACAGTCAAAGACAACACAGCAGCTTGGAATCCTGATATCAAGGAAAAGTCTTTAGGAGCAGTGCCACCCTTCCCTCACAGATCTCCCAAGGTAGACACTGATTATTGTCAAAACCAGCCTTAAAAATACAGAAATCCTCTGAGATGACCTGACAAGGGTCCCTGCTCCCACAAGTACACCAGATGTTCTGATAGAGAATATTTCCTCTTGTGAATATTTCTTGTCCAGCCCAAGACCTTTAGTTAATAACATCCAAGTCCCACTGGAATGATTCAGTTCCTCATAGGACACCAGTGCTCAGCCTCCAATCTTTCTATTTAGGTGACAGGAGGGGCATTGGGCAGAACTGTTTATTTTAGCCTTTGCTTTAACCTTTTCCCCTGCTCAGTGCTGTGTGAAAACAGTGCTTTTTCCATGTTTATCCTGCTGTTTTGTGTTGTGTTAGTGCAGGAATGTATTTCTGCACAACACCCTTCAGGGTATTCCCAGGCTGTACCTGTGTCCAGAGCAAGCGCTTTGGGGAAGTGATGATGAAAATGTGAAGGGAAGAACAGAAGACTTGAAGGTACAAAACACCACAGTCCTTGAGGAACAGGTAAGTCACAGGCATTTGAAACACTGCAAGGCAGAAATACAGAATTAAAAGGATTGAGGTTTAAGGATATTTTTCAAGCACATAAGGAACAAGATGCTGACAAAGGCGAAAACAATTTCTCTGAAGGACAAGCAAGAGTTGTGTACTGCTGATGAAAATACATCTTAAAATGTACTTTAAACAAGGAAGATGTGCAACAAAACAACTGCAGTTGGTCAAGTTTAGCTTATGTGAACACTAAGAGCTCCAAGCCCTTTAATCCTTTTCAGTGTCCAGTCTGTAACACCTCCAAAGCCAGATCCCTTGCTAGCAGTGGGATCCAGAGCATCCCACAGGAATTCAGAGGACCCATTTTCAAAGAGTTAAAAACTGCTGTGGTCATCAGCTCATACAAATAAAAACAGCATTAATAAACCCAGTTCTCAGAAAACAAGTAGAACCTGAAAAAAAGCCCTGTTTTTAAAACTATGAAAATTCACTTTCTTTTGATCTTTTATCTTTCTACTTCACCTGTTTTTAAGGGTTTGTTTAGTTGGGTTTTTAACTTCAGGGTGTTCTTGGGTTCGTGCTTTTTTCTGCAGCCTTGACAGCCAGATATTTACCTGGAAAGGAAGCTGTGATTTATAGGCATTAAATGACTCCTGGAGGTAAACCCTTAGGAACATCACCAATTATTGCAAGACAAGAGCTGGGAGCCTCTAGTAGTAAACATGTATTTCTACCCTAACTCATATAACAGATCTACACCAAATTCCTTCATTTTCTTTTCCTCTGAGAAATGCTGTTTGCTTTGTGTTACAGAAGTTGCTATAGAGGTAGATCAGAAGAGATAATGTAAAATGCTTGCAAAACTTTAAACATTCACTTCATTTGTGTTCCTGGCTCCACTATTCATTTGTTAGAAAACTTTAGTGCACAGATAGGGAAGGAATATTTTTGGATGTGCTAGAAAATATTCTAACTCTAAGTATGGAGTTGCTTTTTAAAGAAAACTTCATACTATTATCCTACTTCTAATTGGAATAAAAATAAAACATGCAACATAGAAAACCAATCTAGTCAAATATTCCCAACTCAGTTTCAAAAATGCACTTTTAACCAATAACTACTGACTCTAAAATGTATGGAAAATTTTGCAAGCCACTTTTGTGAACAGAAATGGAATACATAAAGACAGTTACTTGTCAGGAATTATTTTTCCACACATACTGGCATGTATTTAAAAATCCCTTACCTGCTGTGCAGCACCCAGAGAGTGAAAGGACAAAGAGGTTAAAGATGGCCTTGGAGCATCTTTTGTGAAAGACCTGCCATTGATGGCTAAAAAAGCCTAAAGCAAAATACAGAGACATTTTCCTCAGGGTGTAAGAATTTAGCTGGAAAGGGTTTTCTAAGATTGGAGCTGGGTCACTGTAATCTTCAACAAAAACTGAGGACAAATTTGAAGTGAATTGTGATAGAAGAGTGAAATGTTGTCATAGAACCAACCTGGGGAAGAAAGGATTCCAGATACAGGCAAGTTTTATCTTGGTGAAGAGAAGCACATGAAGTTATTAGAGATGTGTTTTAGACATTCTGAAGGTGGGAGGCAGGGTAAGTGCCTTGCTGAAATCCAGGCACAAAGAACCTTAAACCTTAGGGCAAGATCTGGTCATGTAAATAACTTTCCTTAAACGAGGACTTGGTTAAACTTGCTATAATTTTCTGTATAGACAATTACTAAAGAAAACAACAAGAGTAAGAACTTGTAATTGAAGCTGAGAAAAAATACAAGCCAGATATTGGTGAACAGAAGTTACCCTTAAATAATAACAGATTTTATGTTGATTAATGAAATTTATTATTTGATTGAATCCTTAACTGCACTCACAGTTAACTGATTAAAGTTAACAAATGCGATTTATACACCTCTCACAACCTCTTTTTTTTCTTTTTAATGAGGAAGAGGCAGAATCTCAAAATGCCTCATTCATCTCCCACCAAACTCAGGAATGGAATCAAAAAATTACAAATTATTTCTCTTCTCCCAAATGGCACAGTTCAAATTTGAGGGAGAGCCTCTGATCCTTTCGTGTTGCAGGATTAAACTAATTTAAAATCTTCAAGAGAAGTGTCTGGTGAAGAAGCTCTGAAATCTCAGAACTGCACATTCAGTCCATGACAGCACTGAAAGATTAAAATTTAAAATTGAGAAGACCTACAGTACAAAGTGTGCACATTTATCTGTGGGCATTATTTAAAAGCCTGTTTGAAGTCAACTGATGACTTTCCAGTTAATTTGATGAGTTTTAGAGTAGGACACATGAACACGATACAATAAACAATTTATACAGTTACTGTCACACCTGTCAGTAAAATGAGACTTTAACAGTTTGTTCCTGTGGCTCAAACCAAATCAGGCCTGTTATAAGAAATCTTAAAACAATCCAAATAGAGACAATCTTGCACAGATGAAGACTTGTACCCTCTGCAAGATGCTTATATTAGAAAAGTATTAATATTGAGCTTTTGATGTAGGTGATGTCCTGATTTTATGCTAATTAACAGAACAACTTTTGCTGATAAAATTAGGTCAATTATATTTAATTGGATCCATTAAACCAACTATAATCTTATTAATAATTTGTAGACCTCAGTTGTCAGATTTTTCTTCATCTTATGGTTCCTTGGTTTTGTTTCATTGCCTCACTTCCCATGCTGCAATCCTACTCAAAAAATAAACTCCTCTGTCAATATCTCTTTCAAAGTTTCACCATACACGTTATGAAAATTCTACTTACTTTAATTTTGATTTCTATTTCATAGCAGCAGCAGGAACACCATGTAGCTGTGCTCAGATATATGGAATTTAGTCAGCAGTTGTCCCCAAGTTTTTCAGGAAAACCCCTCACATTGGTACAAAATTTTACCTATGCAAATCTATCAGGAGTTAAAACATTCTAGTTCATAAACAGGAAAAGTTTCTTCTGAACAACTTAATTTTTGTCAGTTTTTTTAAATTCAGCTGGAGAACAGGGCCACACATCACATGACAATTAGGTACCCAGAAAGGACCTGCCTGTTAACAAAAAAGAAATTTTTGATTATTGGAGTGTTACTTTTGATGCCCAGACACTAAAATCTGCTTGAATCAATGCTCTTCCAAAGACAACTTGCATGTTTTTGTTAAACACATATTGTAAGTGATAATAAATTAAAGTTATTCCCAGAAGTTCTGCTGCATTCCATTCCTTATTGAAAGCTCATAAATGTAACTTCCCAAAAACATTGTATATATGAGGTACATGATTTAGTTTCAGAGTATGTTTATATTATATTTCTAGCTCATAATTTGATTTTTTCAGCAGCTTTTCTCAAATTGATGTGACCTTACAGTGTACACAATTGAAATGTTCTAATTTAAAATGCTCTAAGTAAGTTTCAATTGCTTTTTTTTCCTAATCAACCAACCATTAAAAATTAGAAGAAAAGTTGGGGATTTTTAAAATATGAATATATAAGGGTGGATCTTCATCAAGTATCTGGATGTAATATCAATTCCTCCTATTGCCACCTTCCAAGAATGAAGCTCATCCCTAACTGTCTCCTGTAATGGGTGAGATCTCCTTTATCTCCTAATGGATAATATTTCCTATGGATAATTATCCTATATAATGTGTTTTGGAAAAGGTTTGGTCATAACTCTTTAAGATTTTCAAAACAAATGTTTAGACCATTCCATCTCTATTCCGTTGATGGACAAGATATTCAGAAATGTCCATATTTATTTTGCAAGGTTTTTTTCACTTGTTCTCCTCTTTCACAGCATCTTGTCAAGAAATAACAGTTATTTGAGGGCTTTGAGTTCCACACTTAAATTATCTACAGCACAAGGAGAGGAAGATTGGGGATTTTTTTTAGTTACAATTAAACCCTTATAAACTGATATGCAGCATTGATATTCCTTCTTAGCAGTTATCAACTTGACCTCTAATGAATAGAACAGATTTATGGGAAACTCATTTAGGAGTCAGGTTATGACTTTGGTGATTCACACTGGCTGATAATTAACAGCATGTACTGAACAATTCATGAGAGCTCTAAAAATTGAACTTCTGCACTGTAAACTGGAGGGTACTACAGGGACAAGGGGGTTTGGGTTGGATTTGCTGTTTGCTGGTCACAGGAATAACAGGAGAAAGCTGTGATCAGTCTCATTCCCCAGAAACCTTTCTTCTGCCCCAGTACTCCATTTTTAACAATTCCTACAAGTATCATAAAATGGTTTGAGTTGGAAGAGACCCTAAAGCTCATCTCATTCCACCCCCTGCCATGGGCAGGGACACTCCCCCAGACCAGGCTGCTCATGGCCCCACTGAACACCTCCAGGGATGGGGCAGCCACAGCTTCTCCGGGCAACCTTGGCCTCACCACCCTCACAGGGAAGAATTCCTTCCTAACATCTTGTCTAAATCTGTTCTCTTTCAGTTTCAAGCCCTTCCCTCTTGTCTTGTCACTCCAGGCTCTTGTCCCAGGTCCCTCCCCAGCTCTCCTGGAGCCCCTTTAGGCACTGGAGGGGCTCTGAGGTCTCCTCAGAGCCTTCTCTTCTCCAGGCTGAACCCACCCCCAGCTCTCCCTGCCAGACTCCAGCCCTGTGATCATCTCTGTGCCCCTCTGGACTCACTCCAGCAGTTCCATGTCCTTATGTCCTTATCCTTCCTTCCTCCCCGAGCTGGAAGGAGTACNCTTTACGCACTGGAGGGGCTCTGAGGTCTCCTCAGAGCCTTCTCTTCTCCAGGCTGAACCCACCCCCAGCTCTCCCTGCCAGACTCCAGCCCTGTGATCATCTCTGTGCCCCTCTGGACTCACTCCAGCAGTTCCATGTCCTTATGTCCTTATCCTTCCTTCCTCCCCGAGCTGGAAGGAGTACTCCTGGTGGGAATCTCATGAGAGTGAACTAGAGGGGGAGAATTGCCCCTCCTGACCTTCACAGAAAACAACATAAGCATCAACCTTTGGGGGTTCACTATAACTGCTAAGCTTATTTAGTAATTATTATATAATAAAGTTATTTACTGTGGTATTATTTCAAATACTGCAGACAAATGGAGAGCCAGAATTCTAGTTCACGACTTGTGAAAGCAAAAGTAGTGTTTAGGTTCTTTTTTTGGCTTTGTTTCAGGTTGAGGTGTGCACACAATGTTGCTGCTCTCTGTGCTCTGCTCTCCCTCAGCTGTCCTGGGACAGCAAAGCAAACTGTCCCTTCAGTTTTCCTCATACATATCATAATTCATGTATGTAAGTACATAGAAACAAAGAGTGTAAGAGTGCAAATAGAAGTAAACACAGGTTACTACAGATTTGGGAACTGTTTTCCCTAATTTTCCACATCAGCCTCGGCTACCTACCCACCACATCCCCTAGATGTCACCCAGGATCTTATTTTTTCATTGCCTACAAACATCCCTTGACGGAAGAGAGCTTTTGCTTACCTTTCTGAAGAGAAACATGCTAAGAAAAATGTAACAAGATACGACAAGCAAAAGGCTTCTGGTTGGATGCTGTTCCTCATGCTAACAACACATGACCTTTTGCAAAGGGCCTTCAGTGACTTCTTCTTTCCAACAGCAATGTTTCACTGTGTTTCAATATTTGAACTGGGATAAAAATTGTCCTTATGCAGAGGATGAAGAGAAAGATGGAACTCTTATGTTTCAGTTCAGTGTTTACCTCAGTTTCCCAAATGTCCCTCAGGTTTCTGCACTGTCCAAGACCTTTCACTCAGTTCAGGTTTCAGGTTTCTCCCTCAGCTCAGCCTCAGGGGGAGCTCTCCTTGCTCCTCAGGCTGAAGTTTCTACTTTTACCAACAAGGCCCCTGCAATCTGAGATAGAAATTTCACAATGGTGACACCAAACCTGCTCAAACGTTGCACACTCCAGCTGGACACTCCCAACCGAGTAGAGACCAGGATTTTCAGCAAAGGCTTTGATTTTTCTCTACTGCATCCTTTCCTCAATTCTACAAGTAAAAATAAATACATCTACTTTTAGCAATGCAAATACAGAGTTGGTGACATCCCACGTGGCAGCAGTGAGCAGATTACAAGACAGGCTGAAAGGGAAAATTTCAGTTTCCCTGAAAATTGATCAGCTGAACACTAAAAATTGTACAAGCACTACTACCTCTTCCAGCACTCTGTGCTGCTGTTCAGTCTTGTAAAAATTAAAAATTGGTTTTATTCATGCGAACAATCTTATTGATGCCTAACATACAAAAAGTTAAAAGCATGATTGATTTTTTCCCAGGCAACATTTGAACTAATGCTAATTCACTCCTGCAATATTATTGCAGTTCTTGTTATAAGAAAAATACATTGAATAGTTCTTTATGTCAACACTAAGAGCAGAAGAAAATAATTTTCAGAGTTTCCTCCAAACTGCATAGTAAAGTTGTATTTGATCATCTTGCAGCACTTTTTCTCAGAAGAAAATAGCAAGATATGCACACAAAAAAGTGTGCAGCACATCAATAAAGAAAGATTATTCCAAGTACTAATCGGGGGAAAGAAAGAGAGAGTCCGTTGGCATGAATTAGATAAACCCATCTTTGAACAGTTTCAGTTGTTTTCACTTCAGAGTGAGACAAAGGAAAGACATTAAAGATTACTGACAACCTGTGTATTTGTCCTCCTTTTTTCTACTTCAAACACAGACTGACTCCTGTATTTATGTTTTCCTGAGTCAAGCTACAGATCTAATGAGCTGCTCTATTTTTATTTTCTTTTTGTGAGAACATTCTTTGAACAGCTTTTTTTAAAAGATAGGGTTTTTTTAAAATTTTCATTGTTGGAAAATGTGACAATTACACTATGTAGACAACTGCAGCTGGATTCAGAGAAAAAGTTACTTTGAATATTCTTTATATCCTGAATTCCTTACTTCATTACATACTGAAACTGCTGTGGGAAGATAACCACAGTTGGATGTAAATTCCAATTTGAAACCAAACGTAAAGCATGTTTCCAAGAATGCATAATTAAGCAGCATTTGTTAGAGTCAATTTGAGTGCATAAATTATTGAACATGGGTTAATTCTGGATGGATTAAAAGCACCACCTGTTCACTTCTGTAAAAAATACCATAATTTCTGTTTCAGTGCTGTATTTGATTCTTACATATTTGGTTCCATCCTTTCAGGTTGCAGTTGGTTTATGAATACCCTCCAGTACTGACAGAGTCAACACATGCCCCGTTGTTTTGCTCTTCCATAGCTCAACACTACAATTCCAAAGGTGTTTCCAGGTAGGGAAAGCACCCTAGATCAGGGTTCTAGACAAGTGTTCCAGTGGTGTAAAGGTTTAAATGCTGAGAGGCAAAATGCTGTTCAATAAGGTTCAGAGCAATAGTGGGAGCTGCTCAGATACAGCTTTTGAGATGCAAGACTCAATGGTTGCTGCAGAGCAGCCACTTATTGAAGCCTTTCACAGCAGTTCTCCCATTCTGCTCCTCTCACTGGCTGTTACACTCCAGACCGCTGTGGAAAATGCTCCTTTCACCTTCTCATGTAGAGTTGTTTCCAAACGACAAGCTTAAAAATGGGTTTACAACTGTGAAGTTTAAAGAGGGGCTCGATAGACTGCAGTGAGCCACAAGCAATTGCTGTAAATGTTTCAATGCAAATCTCTTCCCACTAAATCTTTCAGCTTTGATGGTAGGATGAACCCTTGACTTGCTCAGCATCTGAGGAGGAGGCATGAAAATTCACAGCTTTGGGGGAAACCAAGGAGATTACAAGTCAACTAAAAATCCATGTGGATCCACAGGACAGGACCCTGTGGTACTTGAACCCCATTGATATTTTTATGCAGAGATTCACAGCTGTACCTTAAAAAGAGACCTTTCATACTCTACTGTAGTGTTTTTCTCTTTAGTTAGTGCAGAGTGTCTGTCCTCCATAGTCCTGCATGCCTGAAAGAGGCCACTACATCAAGGGACAGGGTTAAAAGTTTATAAGGTAACAGTTGTTGAAATATGCTGTTCAAGGAATATATTCATTAGATACAGTTTGGAAAAAAAAAAAAAAGGTAAAATACACCAGTGGAAGAATTTATCCAATAAGTTCTCCTTTTAAAAAAGTATTCTAGGGCCACTGTCAGTTCTTGGAACAAGATAAAGTGAGTTGTAGACACTACAGAGGCATTACTGTTAGCAGCATCAGATGTTCAAAGGAGAGATACATTTAAAGCCTTTCAGTGTAGGGGGCACTGTGGGAATTCTGTAGAAGCAGGATCAGAGACACCCTCTCTCATCTTCCAGCTGTCAAATTCAAACCCCCAAGTGTTCAATTTCATCAGTAGATATGTTGAAAAAGGAGCCCATGAAAACAAGCTTACTGCAATAAAAGCAAGGCTTCAATACATGAACACGGTGACAAGGCAGCAACAAGATTAAAATGTTGCTCAGAAAAGGAAAAGGGCAATTTCCAATCCCCAGCAGAATTGAGAGAGAGCACCAGAGACCATGCACATGTAGGAACTCTCAGAGTGGCTGGCAAGGCACTCCATCTCTCTCCTGCTTCTCTTTTCTCCTCTGTCTTTACAACAAAGTTTAATTCTACATCTTGAGTGCTTAACTGGCAGAGAAGTGGAGTGCAAGGACAGTAAAAGTTTCATGAAGTATGTCAAGAGAAGTAACAGGGACAAAAATCCAATGAGAGCTAAATTTTGAATAAAAGTGAGTCACTTTTTATTCTTTGCAGGAGTTTGGGCCCTCATGCCTAAATATATTACTGCAGGTAGCTTTATTGCCATAAGCTCAAACTTATTATTACAGCTCTGAGACCTCAGTACAAATTCAATAAACTGATATGCAAAACATTAGTCCCTCAAATCCCAGAAGTGTTGCCAGAATTACATATCCTATTCATAAAAACTCTGTTATACCATGGAATTCACCGCAAGTGATGAAGTTCTAGCAAGTCACTCAGCAGAGCACAGCACAGACCTCTCCTATGGTGTGTGGTAGAGACTGGCACCAAACACTAAAGCTGTGTGACTCCTGGTGATCTCATCCTGTAGCTGTTCATGCAAAAAATTGTTTTTCTCTTTCACTTCCCTCAGATCCAGACCTTTTGATTTTGGTTTGATGTGCGGATTCGAAAACATAACTGTGAAATCAACTTGGTTTCACCTGACTTAAAGTCGAAACCAGTCAGTTTTATACACTTCCCGTGATACTTAGAAGCCTGTTCAGACCAGCCAATCTTTTCTTCGTGACCCTCATGCAAATTTCCATCTTTTACTGGATGGAAAACAAACTTCCATTGTGTAGAAGGCCCAAACAGCCTCCAGTTACCCCAGCCCTAATTTACCTAATCAGCACTACAGCTTACAAGCTCGAGCATTTGTAAAGAATTTACCACCTAGTTAAAAACAGCACAGGATGTTTGTTAGGAATGTTTTCATTTCTATATGGTACCAGGAGAATATGTTAGCATTTTCCTTTTGATGTCAAGTGCTATCTACCAAACAAATCCACACTTTTTTTTTAATTCAAGAGATTGCAAAGTAGGTGGAGAGACTGCATTTGTAGGTTTATGATTCTTATTTAAGCAGCTGCTTACATAAATCCTCAGGTACGTATGATTAATTATTTGCTTTCTAATCCCTGTTCAAAAGAATGCATCTGCTTTTATGTTTAAATCAGGTTTTAGCAGCCTTTTTAAAGCATTTGACAAACTAAAAACACAGACACCTGTACATTCAAAAGAGTTCTTGTAATGCTATTGATACTCATCTGTTCCTTAGCACACCTTTGCAGAGCTGGGGTGAGCTGTCACACGATCTGCTTGCTGTGATACTTGGAGTTAAGTCTATTTTCCACAATTGCACTTTTCAGAGGAGAGACTGGCATTCCAAACACTAATGTAGATAATGGATACCGGGCTAAAAACATGGATATTAGAGGAAAATAATCTATGGGAATAGATTCCCAGCACAAGTTGAATCATTATGTTTAGTGAGTCACCTGACAAGTCAGATCACAAAAGTTGCATTTGGGGTTAAAAAGACTTTTCCAAGGCGAACTGATATGAACAAGTCTTGAATTAAATCCTTTTGTAAAGCCTTCATGTTTAACTTTGATACTGAGTATAAAACCTGAATAAGTGCCCAAAGAGCCTGATCCTTTGGAAGGATGGTTCAGTTGTCCTGTACTTGGATGAGACAAAGCTGAGACAAATCCTCACCTTTTTCTTAGCAGAAAGCTTGAGCCAGAAATGAACATCCTATTATAAATTATTACACCACATCTCACAGAAAGTAAGAGGAGGGGTGCTGTGATGCAGCTCCCCACGGCAGAGCAGCACCTTGACCAGCTTTTTTCAGGTGAGTTATCTTTCAGAGGACATTTATCACGCTGCTTCCTCCACTCAAATTCATGCTGGATGTTGATGTGAATGTTTCAATCAAACAACCACAAAAATGTGAAAAAGAAATTAACAAGGACCTAGAAACACTGTCTAACTATCTCCTGTAACAAGGCAGAATCAACTGTGTCAAAATTGAAACACTCTACCATAAACATTCCTTGTATGGATCCTTCCTGACTTCTCCCTAAATTGGGACCTTTCGCATTGGATTTGGGTCATGTACTTTTCTTTGGTACTTAATTACTCCACATTTTATTGTGCTTCATTATCTGAAATAAATGTAATCCTTGTCAAGTCACTCAGTCTATTCATGGCACATGTAATACAAAGCCTTGTTACATCAAGCTCTCTGCCAGCGATAACTCAACTATTTTCCATTCAATTACAGAACACACTGATTTTCCTGCTGAGTCACCTCAAATTCAATTTCTCATTGAGAATTCAACTAAATTACTTGCCCATGAATTAACAATGCTGAATGCTAATACAGACATTGAATTATATTACATTTCAGTGACTAGAAGACGTAATTGCAGCTGGCAAGATCTACTTCATTTTTTTTCTTCTTTTCCAGTTTTGACTTAGTGATGCTGCCTTTTAAACCCAATACTCAGTGGCAAAACCATCCCATAACCATTTTGTAGGATTTAGAATGCATCCCATCAGATCACACAAACAATCTTTCTGTTGCATCTACTGACTATGGCTCAGACATCTTTTTGGGGCTGGGCTGGTGGGCTGTAGGGAGAGCTGTGTTAATGTTCCTGGGTTTGCTTACTAAGATCTGTTATCCTGAACCAAATTTTAGTGCATGAAACATTCCTTGGTTAGCAGACACCTGCTAGTGAGGTAAAGTAAGCAAATAGATGAAATCCATGTAAGACAGGCACAATTAACTTGCTTTTTCCTCAAAGAATAAACATGTTATCTATCATAGACTTTTTCATTAATCTCAAGTGCTTCAACTCAAGTAATAAAAATCTTAATCTAGAAAAAATTAAAAATCCAATCCAAATTACAGAGTAACTCCCAAAACCTAGATAGTCTTAATAACTAACCAAACCTGATTAGCTATGAAAATTAAGCTGTAATTCCTTAGAAAAGTATTTCTGGCACATGTAAATAACACAACATGTTATCTGCTGCAGGATTTGGAATATATTCACATCAGAAAATTTCAAATCAGCAAGATGTTTAGATTTGGAGTTTGATTTTGGTTTTAACTAGTAAAAAATGCCTACTTGGAAAAATGCCTGTGTTTACTTCTTCAGCAAGACAAACCAAAGACTTTCTAGGTGTATGAATATTTCTGAACAATTGAACCTGTGATGGAGCTTTTCTTCCCAAGAAATCAGAAGAACAGGTGTGGAGATGTTCTGCTGTGATCCAGTGAGATGGTGAGGAGCTAAGGCTATGGAGCACAGCTGAGAAAGCCTGGTGGGGATTTTTTTCCTTTTTTTCCCTTTTTTTTCTCTTTTACCCTCAAGTCACTGCTATATAATGAGGATTACTTCAGTAATAGTAGAATAACACACATTTATTGACAGCTTTAATAAGAAGAAAAAAATATACTAACATTGAGAGCTTAAAACATACTCATCTATTAGTATCTGCAACAATGATGTCAAATTCAGGTGCAAGCAAACTCATGTAAGGACTTTGCACTTAGTTTGAAAATTCCAGCAAAATCCTTTGCAACAGCATTTGCTGTGTCACCAAAATTCAAACATTTTTGCCAAGTAGTTGAGTTTCAGGCAGCACAAACCCTACCTGGCTTCCTGGCAGTCAGCCCAGTAACCCAATTCCAGTACAACTGCCTAGGAACTGTGGGCTCTGGAGTGTTGGCAAAGAATATAATGTTTAAGTTGTCCCAAAAATCAAACAAAATCTCAGATTGCTGAAATCCAAGACAGAGATATATAGTACACATTTTTAGATGAAGTGAATTATTTTAGCACAAATTTTCAGGTGCAATTCCTGAGTAGTTACATTCACACACACAGTTCCCCCTCCTCTAACTGCATTTCTTTGTATAATATATGCACTTCTCAATAGCAGAACAAACTTGCCCATAATTTACTGGAGCTATTCTTCCATATACATTACAAATGCAGATAACTACTGAAAGAAAGCTAGAAATGTTAAAATAGCATGGGTTTTTTTCTGGATTCAGAATGATATTGATATCCAGCTTCTAAATAAGTTAGTGCTTGGAATGCCTTATCTGTTGTGCTTTTAAGCTGTTGTGTTGCTATAAATGGCTAAACCACTACTTTTAATGACAAATAAAAATAGCAGTAGATGTCAAGAGATGTTACTGCTGATTGTGATACTTCCTTTTTTTTTTTGTAAATTTTTTAAATTTTCTGATTTTCTTTTCCTCATGGCGTAAAGTCTCTTTTCCTGTTTTTACCTCTTTATACTAATGGATAATTTACTAATCCAACAGGAAATTTCTATCTTTTTTGGGGGGTTTTCATTTTTAATGGGGGAGGATCTGTAATTTTAATAGTTTAATTATAGTCTCCATTCCTTGCTCTGGTTACATCAGCTTTGCTTTTATCTTCCAGTGTGGGTAAGCCATTGATGCAATTCTACAAATGAAATTAAATTAGATAGGAAGCTGAGTTACAGGAAGAGACTCCAGGAGCCATTCAACCTACATTATAAACTGGATCCTTTAAGGGATTGCTATTAATTCCAGAAACCAGCCTGAGCACTGAACTGGCAACCAACCATCTCTGCTCCTACCCTGCTGCAGAGGGGATGGCAAAGGTTCCCAGAGGATCCTGGAGATCTGCAGAAAACAGCTAAAATAATGAACAAATACCCAAGCAAAATGCTCCTGTCCAAACCTGAGTGAGACCTATCAGAATGTCAGCTCAAATCACTTTAGTGAGAGGAACTTTCCTTCAAGATGTGTGCTCCTGTGGTCTTTTTGTACTCGAGCATTACAGGGTTGTGAATTATTACAAATGCTGGCACTTGGGGACTGCCTAAGCTTGTGGGAACGATGTACTCCTCTAGATGATTACCAACCATTCATCTGGCTAATGTGAGGCCAAATCTGGCCTGACTGCCTGGCTCAGGGGAATATAATTAACTCTGCAGTCAGGTTGCATTTGCCAAGTAGGATGAGCCCCGGTGGTGAAGGCACAGGAGCAAGAGCTGATGCTGCCACCCAGAGCACAGAAATGGACCCGCCACAAAGTCAGGACAGGCTTTTTTCACATCAAAACTGCACAGACATCGAGCACCCCTGTATGGCAGGCAACATAAAAATAAAAGTATACATAAATAATTGTATATTTTTAAATTTTCACTTCATCCTTGACCAGTTAAAAAATGACTCCTTAGATTCTTACATCTTACTCCTTACATCGAAACATCCACACCACTAAAGGGTGACCTTAGGAAAGCATGTTTGAAAACAGCTAAGTACATTTAAGTGTTATTGATTGCACAAGTAATAGCGCCAAAAGTGATTACACAGTGTGGTACTTACAAAAATAATTACACTTCAGAAAATCAAAATTAATTTGTACACTTCTGCTACACTTTTGAAGTTGTTGACATTTCATTGTAGTGCTCCTAATGAACTGAAAATTATTAATAATTGTTTCTACTTCAGTGTGACAAATGTCATTTAGGTTAGGATGTGAATTTGTCAGTACCTCATCAGATCACTAAGTTGACTTTTGGCTCATGTTAATTTGAAAGGGGGTTATTTGTATTTATCAGATGCAAGTCTACACAACCCAGTCATATCATCACTATGCTTGTTGGTTCCTAACTGTGAAACATTTTATGTAGTATCATCCTCTTTTCTTAGAAATCACTCTAAAGGTGTAAAAACAATGGGAAATTAAAGACAAAATATTAAAAATTTTCTTCTTCAAAACACTTTACCAGAAAAATGGTATAAAATAAACCAGTGAAATTAGCATAACCACAGGGCCACTGTCTGAAGTACCATTTCCTTTTTATTCCCCTACCAAGCAAATTTAGTCTTATTTTAATGCAAAGTGAACTACATTTTTTAGTTATGGAAAATAATCAAATTAATAGCAAAATCTGTGTAAAGCAAAAGTCAAATCATATTATGCCTCAGTGCTTGTCTCATGGAGCACATCACTCTTATAAAATTATATAATTAGCACAAACAAAGTAATTCAGCTTCCAAAATACTTTCAATAAAAATGCTAAGGGCTTTTTGAGCACTTTCAAAGTATGAAATAAGTAAAATTCACACATGCAATATCTTGATACCCTTGCTGTTCCAATTTTATAGTCAGGTGAAGTGACAAGCAGATGATTTGTCTGGGCAATTACAGCAAACCAATAACAAACCTGCAAACAGAGTTTTGGAAGACCTCTCTCCAGGCTGCTCAGGGAGTTCTCATCTACTGCCCTCAATTTTGACAGGAGTCTTTGCCTCAGGACACCCTCTAAAGATTCAAGTTACTTTCCAATAGCTGATCTAAAAGTGCACAGACTGAAACATCTAGGTTTTGACAATTTAAAAAAAAGAAAAGCCATGGTAAGAATACAGAAGCTTCATTTTTCACAAAACGCCTTACATTTTTCACCATTACTGTTTATCCATGGATGGACAAAATTGGGGAGTTTCTATCCAAAGATCAATACAATTATAAATGTTATGTGAGCAGTGCTTTTAGTCATATAAAAACAATTATGATAGGCTAAGACAACTGGTGGTTTCCCAAGAAAGAACAAATATCAAGAACCAGGTTTGTAAGACCCAACCCTCATGCAATGATGGCTGCACTAATACCTGAAAAGTTTTATCACTTATCCAGAGCTTATTTCACTAGGTCTGACTGATGAAAAAATCCTGGTTGTAGAGGCCACACAGAGTTCAGGAGCCTGCTGGAGATCTGTTTGTCCTGTTCTTGGGAAATGGGTGTTCCTGCTTTCCCAGTCATTGCCACAAATCCAAGTGGCACACTGGCAGGTTTGAAAGAACAGCTTGCATAAACCCACCCATTCAGTAAATCTATCTTTGTTTACAGAACCCCAAGAAAACAAACCCAAAGAAAGTAACAGCATATGTGTTTTTACTAGATCAGGGTGGAATTTTCATTCCTTTGTTAACACTGAAGGCGCATGGTAAACACAACCCTCTTTAATCTGATTTCTATTGTGCTTTGCAATTAGAGACCAAAAGAAGGGCTGTTCAAGGAATTTGTTTTCTCAGAAATACAAGTGGATATCCAACACCATGACAAAAGGAGTTGAAGTGGTCAAACTAGAGTAGCAAATAAGCAGCCAAACAGTCTGGCACAGCCAGAGCTACCTTTTGATTGCAACCATGCCCCACTTCTCACCCACACTGATAACAAGCTGTTTCACTCGCAGCAGATAAGCACAAACCTCCCCAAATAAAACACTTGCCTCAGTTCTGCCTTTACATTCTCATCAGCAATGTTCCACTTTTTTCCTAATCAATACGTTAAACAGAAAATTTAAATTTACTAGAAAGCTACATGTTTATTTTCATCTTGTGCTTTCCTCCTTTATTCAATTCACCTATAAATCTCTGGTTTATCCCTGTTCAGCATTATCAGACTCATGATATTTAGATTTGTGATGTTTATTTCTCCTACAGTCCCAGTTCTCAGGCTCTTAAGATTATTTGAGAATCCCAACTTCAATTTAAAAATCCTTATATTGCTAGCTCTCAGGTTTTGGAGAACTGTATGAAAGTATAACTCAAGTGTACTCTAAAAGCTCTGTGTGAAAGGCAAAGAAAAGGTTTATTCTGAACAAAACAGAAAAACAGAGACTATGTTTTAATGTGTTTTCAGAATTGCTTGTTGGAGGTTTTTTTAATTGCTAGGATATATGAAGTAATTATGGGTGAATGCCATGTTCTGATCACAAACAGAAATTTCATATAAACGTCACAAACCTCCTGTAGTGTACAATGGGCCAAACACTTCCAAGGAGCACTGTCAGAATAACAAAGGGTCAATATTAAATGGCCAATAAAATCGCCTCCTTGTACCACTTTTTCATAAAAGTGATGTATAAAGTGTGACAAACTAGAGCAGGTTTGGCCCTAGTGACATGACCCACTTGCTCACACTCATTCTGCAATGGCAGTGCCATTCCACAGTCTGCCCCACCAAAACCACCCTTGAACTCTCATTTTGCACTTGGGATCCTTGGCCATGCCTCCATTCCTCAGGCCAGCAAACACCCCACAATAAAGAACATTCCAGGTTATTCTGACTCGTGGATCCTTGCTGGAGTCTGCTGCTGAAGGAGCTGAGGTGTGAGGGCTGCTGCTCTTGTCCATGGTTATGCTCAAAAAGAGATGCAAACCCTGTTTATTCTGCTGACTGTGGGACAGGAGTGAAAATAAACCTGAGAGAACTGGGCTGTGTGGGAAATCAGAAAGGTTAAAAGCATTGTGTTTTATGACTTGAAAGCTGTGGCCTGATAAATAAGAGGGATTAGGGGAAAAAAAAATCCCAATTGCTGCAAAAGGGAGCCAGGTAGGCAGGTGCTGTATGAGGTAGTGCTGCTTCACTGGTTCAGAATTACTCCACTTTCTTGGAGTTTTTGCTCCAGAGTTTGCAAAGAAGCTTTAAACTCTTCAAAAATGTCTGTGTGTGGAGAACTTATGAGCTGGTTCACTAATTACAGAACAGGGTGGAAAGGTTACAGCTAAAAAGCTACAATATAGGCAGATCTGCAAACCTTAATTATACTTTAGTTTTGCTCCTGTTCAGGCTTTAGTTGGAACATCATTTAGAGGTTAGTGCATTGCTCGGAGGTATGAATACAAATCCTTAATTAACACCATAGCAAAGAACTTTGGTTACTTATTTGGTCTGAGATTTGAAAAAAAAATGGTTAACTGAATAATGATATTTTCCCCTGAAGTGAAAAATTTGCACCTTACTAATATTTCTTTCAAAACCTTTTGATTTTAAATTAAGAGTAGTGGTTTTGTGATTAAACCCCTGGGTAGAAATTCAGCAAATTTGAGTTCCATTCTCAGGTCTGAACCAGACTCATTATGTGACCCTGGGTTAGATGTTGGTCATCAGGGCTGGCTTCCAGCACCTATCTGCTTTTAATTGCCAGGACAGGGCAGCTGAGAAATTGCCATTGAGACTAGCAGGACTTTTTGCATTAGCTGCAGTTGACTTTGGATCAGACCCTTCTGTCTGTGTCTTTCCTAAATATACATATGGAGAATCAGACTCTGGTTAACTGGTATATTGGAATTAATATACATTATGCACTGAAGAGAAGTTACAGATAAGAGAATTTCTGAAGTAAAGAAATGTGTTTAGTACAATAAAATATCAAAATTTTAATGCTTCTGTTGTGTTTTCCTAATGCAGTGTGTTCAATTCAGCAACAATTCAGCAACTTTCTAAGTTGTCTCTAAAGTATAAGACACTATCACACAGTTTTAAAATGTCTTGTTTCTACACCATTGGAAGAAAACAAAGAAATAAATCCAAATATTTCCCATCAGGAAAGGCTGGTCCTGGTGACACACCTGTAGTTGTTTAAGAAAGGTAATTTGATTTGTGTGTGCCAGCATCATCCCTGTACCTTCTGGGCTGTTTGTGTTCTTCTGAGCACTTGCATAGGGAAAAAAGTCCAACGACAAAAAAGAAAGCAAACAGGAAACTCCAACAGTTAGGTTGAAGCTCTGGACTATGACTTTTAACACTTGTTTTAGGCTGAAGTCAAAAACATTAGTTAGCAAACAAAACTGAAATGATTTTGAGGGGTTAATTGTTTTATTTCTTCTCTTACAATTTATTCTGCTGTTGTTTCTTCCTGTGTGCTGTTCATGGCTGCATTATGTGGTGAGTATTTCAATGTAACAGAACTAACTGATGCTGTCACATCCATGCCAGATGAAGCAAGCATGAATTTTGTTGTGAGAAACAAGGAGTAACTTACAGGGTCCATCCCAGTTCCTTCTATGTCTAAACCCCCATCATTCTGACAGGTTGGATGAAGAGACATAAAGTAGATTAAGAAATAATGACTGGAGGAAAAGTTGTATGAAGTTATTTTCACATTTAGATCAGGATCATTATAACCAGATTCTCAGGAGCCATTATTTTAAGCATTAGTGGTTAATGCAGTACACTACATTAAGTTTTATGCACAGCATTTGGAACCTTGGGATGACTGCTGTAAACTTTCCATCACTGCTGGTTTGCACAATGACCTTTTATCTTCATTAGGCAATACTCTGAAATTGCTCTAAGTATACCAGTATGGATTCTTTGGTGGTGTAAATTAGGATATGTATTGATGTTAATGGGGCTGTTTGCATTTATTAGTATAAATTAGTTTTAGTATTCTCTCATATCATAAATCACAATGGACATCAGGAAAGTCATTTGGCAGCAGTGATGTACAAACAGTGAAAATGAGAAAACAATTGACTCCATTATTCAATGTTTAGTGGCAGAAATGTGTCTGAAGCACGTGAGTGTGTGTGTATTTCCCAAGCTTCACCCTTTCTTAATGTGAAGCAATGGATGAACAGGAACAGTGACAAAGGATGAGCTTTAATAAAGAAAGTTGTTGGGCAGGAAAGAACACCCCAGATCTAAACCTTGAGTCCCTATTGTTACTGACAACCACATTAAAAATTTTGAATTTCTGAGATGTTACCATAAAACAAATGCACATTACAAATAATAATTCATAGGTAGGTAAATGACAGCTAGTCAGGCAAGCCTGAACATCTGTTTTATAGTGAATGAACATTAAACACTTCTGGCATCTAGTGCTCTATTTTTACCCCAAAAAACCATACAATATTTAAACCCTTTTCATGCTGCATTATGAGTCATTATTCCATATTGGTATCATACAAAGCTGTGATTTCCTTGTGTAGGAAAAAGACTTGCTGGCTTTATTTGTTGAGGGAATTTGTAAGGAAAACTTGTATAGAATACAAAAATTTTTAGATAGCAGAAAGTATTTAATCATGGCAATGGCTTTTTCAAGTGATTTTTCTTTGTGACAAACCAAATATGTATTATATTATTTGTGGATCAGTATATCTAACGTCAGCACACATTGCTGTTTATTGGCTCATTTTATCATGCTGAACTGTCACAAACTTCTTATTAATCTGTCTCTGAAGGATCAAAATGCTTTAATAAATATGTTAGTTCCTTTAGATCTTGGGCTGAAATGAAACTGTTAGTTAAATGTACTGTGACTTTGAGTGAAGATACCTTTAGAGAGACTTAAAATGGGAGCATGTTACATAAATCCAAGTCTGACAAAGCAGACTGTGTCTTTCTCTTAATGGCCAATTAGGACTTAAATAAAAATGTAAAAAGCCCTTTTCTAGACAAAATGTGAGACTTCTTTATGGGATATGATTGATTTATCAAAGGGATTATTAACTTTCTAGTCTTATAGGGAAAGATCTTTGCTCGTGTGGGGTGTTCATTTACCTGTACAGATTGATGTGCTTTAAAGTGCTTTTAAAGTACACATAATAAATGCATGTATTACACAAGGGTTCAGAAAGGTGCTCACCTTTCGTTACTTCAAAGAGGTAGATAAGAAGTTGAGTTTTTACTTTATTCAGGACATGAAAATTCATGTACTTTATTTAGCTGCCAGTGACAAACAGGAAAGGGCCTAAAGGAAAAGCAGCAGTCCTATAAAGGACTGCAAGACCATTCTGCAGAGGGGATTGTTTTAATGGCAGAGGGCTCATTTTTTGCAGAGCCAAAATAAGTGTGGCCTCTGAGCACACAGCAGTAAATGTTTGATTTCTGTGAAGGGATCAAAATGTTGTGCAAGGAGGACTGGATGATGTACCACTGCCATTTCAAAGGGAGAACGCATTTTAATAACAGCATCAGGTTTAAGAAAAAGGAATTTAGATCATCCATGTGATATTGTCATTGGTCGTTGCAATGCAATTTCAGATTGCTTGGCAGCTCTCCCCAGATGAACCTACAAACCCTTGAGTGTGAACCCTCTGCAGTGGGAGCAAGGGTTTTACTGGAGCTGTGTGCTAAGTGAGTCTACATTTCACCATCTCAAAGGATCATACCAAAGATCTTTCCTTTTGTTAAGTTTTTTAACCTGCTGAGATCTTAACATCAGCAGCATGGTTTTTGATTTTATACATAGGTTTGAAAAGCAAATGTTGAACTTGAAGTGCCCAAATCTTTCCATATATCTCTCTTACTTGAAGAGCTTACATGTCTTGAGTTAAACAGAGTGACAGAGAAATTGAATGCAATGTTACTTATTTCAGTTTTTGTCAGAAGTGCTCCACAAGTATCACAATCTTGTATTTTTGTAATAAACTGGCCTTTGTTATTAAGCTCACATTGAAATGTTCATGGCAATTAGCAGTTTTAGATGAATACCCAAATGTGGAAACAGAATTTCATTGATGTGTACAGTAGTGAACATGTTGAAGATGAACACGTGGGAATAGCCAGGTTGGTAAGACTTCTCAGAAAACCAAGTCCATGGGGCCTGAAATTAATTAGTTTTCAAATGGGAGTGTGTCCCTGTGCAGCCACAGAAGAATGGATCTCGTTTCCACTCAGGGTTAGTTTGCACAGCCCATCCATCCATCAGTCTGCTTCCTTAGGAGTGTTAACAGTTTAGCACTACTTTATTTCCCTTAAATCTTAGCAACAATCCATGATATTGTTACAGTACATTACATGGCTTTTCCTCTGTGTCATTGTATATTGCCATTGGGAAATGAAGCATAAAAGGCTGCCATTAGAGCACATCATTAAATAAGACTGCATGAATTCCAACTGTTGAACAATTGATCAGTTCCATTTTGAGCCAAAGAGATGTTTTATCCCAGTTGAGTTCTTTTAATATAAAAAAAAAAATATCCATGTTTTAGTGGTGCCTTAAATTTCCTTTAACTTTTCTTTTAGAATTTGTGCAGTAATACCAGCCTCTCTCTTGTAAAGGAAAAGATCAAAGCATACCAGGACTTACGTACATGTGCTAAATGTGAGAAAGTTAGAAATTAACTCCCAAGTGCTGTAAGTTTCCTGAATTATCTGAAAGTATTTCATGCTGAGGGGTTGTTCTAAGACCCTATTTTAGCTGGGTGCAAAGCACAGCCACAGTTGTTCAGTTAACTTCAGCCAGAAAGACTGGATTTAACTTCAGCATCATTTTTTTGGTTGTGCTGAAGTTGTTAAGTTCAATCCAGTCTGCTACTTCACTCATTTTGAAGCTTTGGTGTTTTGCTGTGGTGCATTTTTGAAGCTCTTTGGTGTTTTGCTGTGGTGCATTTTTGAAGCTCTTTGGTGTTTTGCTGTGGTGCATTTTTGAAGCTCTTTGGTGTTTTGCTGTGGTGCATTTTTGAAGCTCTTTGAGTATTTCTCTGGTAACTTACTCCAGGGAGCCTGAAATGCACACGTGTAAGAGCAGATCAATAGGGACAGGGATGCACTTAAGCACTGACTTCTCTGTTTTTTCTGTCCATGTTCAAACATGACCTGAGCCATCCATATCCTCTGACTTTCCCTTCAGTGACCTCATGTCACTTCTGAGTCAATGGCAACTAAATCAGTGGAACTGCTCTGTGAAAAACCAAACAGCTTCATTGGAATTGCATGGGGGCAGAGCTGCTCCAGCCAGCCAAGTGTGAGACAGCCCAGAGCAGTCTGGAGTTCTTGGATGCTCTAGGGTGGAGAGTTCACACCAGTACTGGGAGGGCTAAGAAGGTATTTTCATGCTGTGCCTGATTAAAGGAGATTCTTGGTGATCTCTCTGCACTAGACAAAGCTGCACTAAACAAATCAAGCAGTGCTTGTGGCACAGTTTGTTCCCAGAGAGGGCAAGGGGACCTGCCTGCTTTGTCAGACTGCAGCAGTGCTGGATCATGTGAGGCTTTGGGGTTAATCCTCCCTTTGACTGGAAGTTCTGAGAACACTGAAACTGGGGTGGAATCATCATTCTTCCTGTTGCATTTATTGATGCTTGTCCCACAAACAGCAGAAGTTATTGAGGCACAAAATGCATTTATGTGAAAATTGAGGCAAAAGGAATATATTCTGGATTCACAGTGATAAAACACTTATGACTATTGCCTTTGTTAGAACAAATATTAGCAGAGGTTAAAGGCAAAAGAGTGTAATTCAACCACATCTATGATGTGTGCAAGCCATTTAAATTCAATCTTTATTTTCTCTGAACGTTTTGAACTTTGTATTTTTGTCTGCATGGAAACTGCCCCTTTAGGATTTAGAACGAAGATGCAAGAGAAAAAAAAAAAAAAAAAGATGGTCCATTGTTAAATCTTCAAAGAAAAATATTCAGGGATAAAAGTAAAATTGAAATACAAAAGACTTTTTAAAGTTATTTAATGTTTCAAAATGTGGCTCTGGCCTCTGCCTACTGGCCAGTTTCAAGTTTACTGTTTAAGAACTGAAATTTCAAAGGTGGTTTGGAAATGCCTTTTTTCCTGCATTAAGTAATGTGAGGGCATGTGGCCCTTTAGTCTGAACACGTGGCACTAAAAATATATGTGTGGGGAGTGCTTTGTTTCAGAGTCACTTTTTTCCTTTCATTTGTTTCTGAAATCAAAGTTTTTGTGTTCTTGAAAAGAATGAGCCCGTGTAATGTCATGCTTTGAAATGCTGTTCTCTTGACATTATAAGACCATGAAAGAGAGAACTTTGACTAACTCTATTATTCCTTCACCTTAAAGACATTGTCAAGTTTGCTAAGCTCTAAATATGACCCACCTAGTTTTGTTTCTTTTACCTCTTATTGTGTTACAAAGCTTATTTAATTCTTTTCTATGTACAGTGCTTCAAAGCTTGCTTTTCTTCATAAAATTAAACAAATAGAAATCCAGAAACATAGATTTCAAGTGAATTTGCATAATTCACATCAATGTAGGCAGGTGATTGAAGCATGCAAACTTTATTTGAACTGACTATTGCTTATCAAACAATGAGCAAAACGGGTTTGGAATTAGTTATGTCTTTTGATGTGTGGGTACAGTGCTGATCAAAGTCCTTGATAGCCATTCATGTGAATCCCTGGGCAGGCTTTGTCCCCATTAAAAGTATATCCCATTGCAATAACCCTCAGACAACCCCCCCACTCCTTTTCAAGTGAAAATAATTTTAACCTGACCCCTTTAACTCACAAGCGTAAATCCCCAAATTGAGTTACGTACTTTTGTTTTACATCTGAGTGCCTCCATCTAACAAAACTAAATCCCTAATGCTTTAATTACCTATAATGATCTCCTTCACAAATATTCTGCTTATTATGGCCCAGAAAATGGTCTTATTGAAAACCAGGCACCATCTTTGTGCATAATAAAGTCACTGTGAGATATATATATATATATATATATACACACACAAGCATTGCTGCTCAATAGGTTCTGCAACTGTGAAAGATATTAATTTTTAGTTCATTCCATTGTCATTTGTATCTGAATATCTAACTGAAAATGCACTTCAGATCCTGAAACTTAGCTCAGTTCACTTAAGTAAATAGCTGTATACAGCTGAAAAATTGGGTTTTATGATCAGAAAGTTTTAAAAGCTCCATTTTGCTCATAATTGCTACATATTGAAAATTAACTTTGAAAATGTAATGTGATAAGAAAATTCCTGACTTCAGTAAAATCTATTTTGTGTCTAATAGAAAAAGGAAACACCCAAGGCTTTGCTTTGAAGTCCCTGAAACCCAAAGATCAGAACGAATCTAAAATACCCAGAGCCCTGCATAACTACAATTATTACCTCAGTGTCTGTGGTAGCTCAAGTTCCTGGTTGAATAAGTATTGGATCAATGGTGAGCAAACATTGCATTTCTAAAAAAATGGGCATATAGGACAATCCTATTGTGGAATATTCCTTTCCCATTGCCCTCTTGAATTGACAGCCAAGAGAGAATTTGAGTGTAATTTGCCTCAATTTTTGAGGGAAGAGCACATGAATATTATTTTTTATGGGGGAGCTCCAAGACTTACTGGGCCTTTAGAACAAAAAAATAAATCCTGCCAAAGGGATGTGGATTAGAGAGTTGTAACAGATAGGCAGACAATTGAGAAATTAATCTCATTTCATAAGTTACAGATTTAGTCCCAGATTAGAAGGAGCCTTACCACAAAGTTTAGTGATGAATGTGGAAAAAGTAGAAACAATCTTCTTTGGTTCTACTATCTAAAATAAAATTGAAGTGACATTTTTCAAATGAGAATACATTGTCTGCTGCTTTGTCTGGTTCTTTCATTTCAGCTTTGTTAGATCTTTTGTTTCTTTGATGCTCAGAATATTGCACCATTTGGCTCTAAAACCTACATTAGAAGAGCATTAATTAAAGGCAGACACAGTGCAACGGAGACACTGTTAAAATTATGCTTGAAGGTACAATGTAATTAATTTTGTACAAGTGAAACATAAAAGAGAGAATGAAACCGGAGGAAATAGCAGCATATCCTCACAAAATGATAATGAGAAATACAATTGCAAATCAGAAAAAATGTGAAAGGACATATGGAATAATTAGATTTCAAGAAAGAAATCAAAACAAAGGGTAACCTGCTAATTGTTCTTGAAAATTAAGCAAAGAATATACAACTAATATTCAAGGTTCTTGGGGTTTGTTTAGGAGTGCTTTTCTGTGAAGTGTAAGATTGACGTTAAGAGCCAGTCAGTAAAAGGAGGTTGTGCATTTTATATGATAATTTCCTGACAGCTGTGTAAAGAGCTGAGCACGCTGCTTCACTTTAGAGCAACTTCTGTGTTAGAAGTTATCTAAGAAGAAAACGGGTTGGGACCTGGGTTATGGTCCCCAGGTTGAAAATGAAAGCACATGAAAGAATTAATTCTAATTCTGTCTGTATAGGAGGGAAAAAAGGCTTTAGGAAACTGCTTTATTTTAATTGGTCATTTTGAGTAACAATTAAACTTCTGCAGTTCTTGTCAGAACCCCTGTGATTCACCCTCAGTTCTGAATGCTCTTAAGTAAAGCACTTTAAAAGATCAAAAATGTGGCTTGAGCATTTATCCTGTTCTCAAGAGTTTAAGTGAAGCCCAAGGTTTCCACAGGTCTGTGGTGGCAGTCTTTGAAGATGCAACATAAAACAGAATGAAAGTTTATCATGTGTGTAAAGATCTCTGTTGCATGTGGTGAACTCCTGGCGGTGGCTGGGATTGCAAAATTCTTGGGTTCCTTTGGAGCTGTAATTCCAGTGGTGTGGAAACTCCCTCTGTGTTGGGATAATCACTGTTACCAGCTACAGGAGGTGGCACCACTTGAGTTTTAGTGGGACCAGATTTCCAATTGTCAAATCCTTTGTTTTCTTTTTGTTTTTGGTTAAAGAAAATCAGCAGAAGTGTCAGCATACTGTTTCACACCCCCACAGCATTTGTCTCGTGGCACAGAATGGTGTCACAGAGTCACTCAGCATCCAGGCTTCTGTCATCTGGGAGAAATCCAACAGAATTTCTCCTGGCAAGAACTTCAGTGTTTTCATTGCTGACAAACAAGCATATCTGATGAGGGAAAAATCCTGTTGCTTTTTTTAAAGCATGATGTAACTTTTTATATATTATCTGTTTTAAGACTATAGGTTATAACTTCTTGGCAATTTTAAAACTTTCCTAAATGTGATAACTACTTAACTAGATTCTAGTAGTTAAGTTTTTCAAATTTAAGTTAAAATTCCTTTTTCTCACTGTCTGGATAACTCAGTTTATTCCTGTCTTCCAATTCATCAGAACCAAAATAAAAACAGCCAGTGAGAAGAAACTCAAGGTGAGGATCAGCCAAAGTCTAGTGCAGTCCTCCAGCTGTGGGTTGGAAAGTTCAGGCAGTTTTCTCCAAAACAGGAGCTGAATATCAGCATTCCCAGGTGATCCTGAAGGCTTCTTGCAAGAACAAGATCATTAATTGCCAACAACCTGAAAATATGCACAGAAAAGCTTGATCCCTTAACAAAAATATTGATTCCTTAACATCTTGTGTAGTGTTATTGGCCTTCCTACACTTCTAAAGCTTTCTTAATTAGTCACAAACTCCTGAGCTGGAAAGTTTTGTAATTCATAGCATAACACCTCCTCAGTTGTGTGCATTTTGTCATCCACTGGGATTTTGAAGAGTTTTAAATAAATCCCTTTTTTAGCATTATATAGCAGAGTGCAATGAAGCCCTTTAAAATATATTACTTAAAACTGATATATTTTGCAATAATTTGAAGGACAAGATAGGTTTCAAAACAAGGTATATTTTAAGGTAAAACACACTGAACTGTTTATAGTGTATATAATTATATTGATCAGTCCATTCTTTTTTCACTGAAATGTCACACCACACAATTTCAAAATCAAACTATAGGGGAAAACTGCATTGTTTTTGCCTCCATGGTGAAACTTTTAAATGTTAAAATACAAAAATATCTGCTGCAGAAGCCTTATGGAGTAGGGTATACAGTAAAAATGTGAAGATCCTTGATCTCACAAGTTGCCTCTGTCACAATTTGCACAAAATAGAAGGAATATGGGAACTTCAAAAGGGCAGAGATTGTTCAGTCATTAATTTTTACAGCAGTTTTAGGGACAACTCATTTAACTGAAGTTTAAGCTTTATTTCCATGTCATGACTTTGTAAATTGTCTTGGAGTAAATACCAATGTGTTGCTGGGCATTCATTTTTATTAAAAAACACCTTTTACACTTGATGATTACACCCAGAAAAATTTTCCAGCAAGAAGCCTAGCCTTCCATGAAAATGTATTCTTTACAGTTTATTTCCACAAATAACCTCCTGTTGTTTTGATAAAACATATGTATGAAATTGATTTCCTGATTCACTTCAGCTTACAAGGTTTTTAAGCCCAGTTTTTGTCTCTACCAATTAATCTTTGCAATTTTTTTTTCTTCTACGTGAATGCTCAGAGAATTTTGATAAGAAGTAGCTCTAATTCATTGCTTCATGAAAGGGCCTTTTAATCTGTTCTGTTTTACACTATTTCCCTGAAGAAACCTGCTGAATTTCAAAGCAGGTGTCTTTTAAAGACTTACAGATAATATTTTGAAAGGTAAGTATATTTTGCTACTATTAGTGAAGGGGGAATATCTTTTCCTAATAAAGAAAGTGTTCTGAGTGCTGCACTAAGAATCATGAAAGACCTCTGGTGACTTCAGAGCCTCCTTTGCATAGCACAGTCTTAAATTTTGCCCCTCTGAATATTTGAGTGATGCCTTTACTACCTAATGGTTCCTTGTTGTGATTAAGCTTAGAAATTATTTATACTCTTTCTGCATGCAAAAAACCCCAGGTATTTTCTCATATAACAAACCCATAATATTTTGAAACCTCATCCACTGTGAAACTTTGAAGTAGATGAGTGATTTTTGTTGTACCTTGTAGTTTCAGCTTCTAGCTTGTGTAATTAATCTTCTCCTGTTTTGGCAATCTTACAGTTAAGGTAACAAGTTTTGCTACACAAGAATTTCCAAAGCAGGCTTACTTTGGAAGTAAGATTAAAAAGTAACTGCAGAAAATGCATTTTTTTATGAGTTCTCAGGAAAATGGGGGCTTGGGATGTTTCCTAACGGAAGTCTGGGGAGGAGGGCATGGCAATGAAAGCCACTGTGATGTTTTTGTATAATAACTTTAGTTCATCCTCTTAAATTAACTCAAAAAGAGTACTAAGAGTACTAAAAAGAGTCCTAAGCAAGCAGCAACATCACTGCTGTTGAATAATGCACTCACTGCAGCGGGTTCCTGAGGCAGCACCAACGAGGAAGGTATAGCAAGCACAGCACTCAAAATTTACTGTGCTCTGATCTCGACTGAATTTCTCACTTTATTCAAAGAAATATGCTTCACAGAATTCAGGGCTGTGTCTTCTACCACCCTTGCAGCTTGTTTCAAATTAGGTTGTGGTTCTGGCCACCTGTCATTACACTGCCAGCTACTATTAAACCATCAAAGCAGTATTTTAGCTGCTTTGATGTAGTCTGGAATTGTATCTACTGCTGAATGATGATTAGATTAAATGTTACAAATGTATCCAAAGGGAATAGAAGCACTAGTCTAATCTTGATCCACTACAATTTAATTTTAAGTATTTCCTTATATTTCTATAATTTCTGAGGCATTCCTTTGTATTTACAGATGCTAGTACAGCAGGAATAGCCTCTTGGAATAGCATTAAAAAGCTGCCATTAGCAGAGTCTGTGTTATTAATGTGGTGTTCCACACATCACAACTTCAGAAAAGTCTAGAAAATAGATTGTGGAAATGTCATTTCCCCTTTTTAAATGACATTTCATTTTAACGAATGCGGGAAAAGTACTGAAGGAAAATGAAGTTCTTTTGTTCTGGTTTGGTAGAGAAGTCTGGCTTCTGTTTGAGATTTGTTGGCTGGGTTCCTGCTAGGCCTGATCAGTCAGTTAATACTTGTGTGCTCTTTGGGCTTGACCCCAAGGCTTTATTTTATCTCCTGACAAAGTTCTGGTGCCCCTTTGCCCAGTTCGTGCCAGATTCCCTGGAGGATGCACCTGCAGGGGATGCTCCCACTGATCCTTCCTGGAAAGGACGGAGTGTCTGACAGCTCAGACCCTCCAGAGAATAGGTAAGATAAGCATGTCTGAGAAAAAGGATCAAAAGTCAGCTGCTCCTCAGGTTTCTGCTGCAGGATGTCAACAGCAGAGCCCCGGGACCCCCTCCCAGGGCTCCCACACCCAGGGGACACACAAGTGGAATCCTCTCTTTGGGACAGCCCTGGAGAGCAGCTCTTAGTGTACAATGGCTGGGTCTAATCTCCATCTTCTGGGTCCATCTCCTCACCACTGCTTTAATGGAAAACAGGGTTTACAAATTAGCTTTCATAGTAATAATTAAATTCATTCATGGAAGCAGCCATTTAGCTGTTCCAGAACTGGTTTGCAACAAAACAAAACTAACCCAAATCTTCTCTGATTGTGTATTTAATTTTTGAGAATGTGTCCAGACCCTGACCATGGTCTTATAGTTTGTCTTCCCAGAAAATATAATTCCAATCTGGATGCTGGCAGCTCCTTTTGGGAGTGCTACCTGTGTCCAGGTTAATGGAAGAAGACACCCATTAGTAGCTAATGCTGAACTTGATGCTTTTAGCAGCAGATCAATTTGAGCTCAAACATCTGGCTTTTTGATTGAGAAGGAATTGATGTTGTATAATTACAGAAGGGCAAAGATCCAAAGAGAAAAAGAGAGAAGGAAAATATTACTATAATGAAATGTCTGATGCTGTGTGATGTGTTTCCTTTTACATAAGCAAGAACATTTTTAAGCTCAGTTTCATGTTCCAGTTTTTCTGATTTTCAGCAAATTGCAATAATAGAAAAAGGTTAATTACAGGCCTCAAATGAAGGTTGTTTTTATGATTAGAAGTGTATAAAAGACAAATACATTTTTGTCTGATTGTCTTCCGGCTGATTGCAATAAAATGTAGATATGGGGTTATTTCTATGTGAACTTTTTCATTTTATTTTGTACAGCAAGGGTCAAGTGTGCTTCAAATCACCCTTCCAAGCAGAACATCTACATGTATGACAAGTGGAAACTTTTTAATCGTGGTAGGTCAAGGAAATCTTTCAGAATGGTACATGAATAGAGCTATGCAATTCATGCTGTGATTGTCCCAGTGAGCTCCTGTCCACTGAACCACAATGAAAATGGTTCATTTTAAGTTGTGAAAAATGAAGAATTTTCATTGACATCAGTACAGCTTCAAATTTACTGCTCCTGATCCAACATAGTCCAAAGCAGTGTGGATCTGATATTTAGGGATAGATCTCAAACCTGCTGAAATAAAGGTATAATTTTATCCAGAATTTCATATAAGCAATCTGGGTGTGCCTTTCATGTGTTAGAAGAGCTTTAGAGAAGCTCATCTTTGTTTTGTTCAACTACATAGGAACTGAAACCATATCATTACATTTGCTTTTGAGGAAGAAATAAGCTTCAATTAAAATGTGTTATTGAAAAAAAAAGTGGCAGAACCTCATCCCAATTACATATTTGAAAGAGAGGTGTGCATTTAAAGTAGTTAAAACTTCTGATTGGAGATCTTAAAAACAAATTTGTCAAACTCTACATAAAATTGCCATTGAATTTTTTTCTTTACAATAGAGAACTGCATTCTAGAAGGAAGCTTACCCTTTTTACATTACCTGAAGGTTACAAGAAATATAAAATTATAAACAAGAAGTTTTTCTGCAAAGATTTAAGGATAAGTGTTAACTGCTGCTATTGTCTTTCCTTATAGAGAGAAGTTTTAGTGTGTTAATTATGCAAAGGATCATGATGGTTTCTAATTCCCAGGTTTGCACACTGCACTGGTTACTGATCTTGTGCAAGAATATCAACATCCCAGGTCTGAGAACATCACCACCACTACAGTGAAAGGAATGAGAAATAAGTTGTGTCCTTGAATTAAGGTGAAATGATGCCTTTCTACACAAAGATAAGTGTAGCAGAGCCACAACAGGCAATTGTTGCATGTATACAAAAAATATCTCCTAATACCACTCAAGTATTAGGAGAACAAAAAGGACCTACTAGTGTCTGATTGTTTTCATAGAGACTTAGGGAAGGCAAGGATGAGTGTCTCAAGTGTTTTTCATGTATTTTGGTGTAGAACTCATGCTTCTGTCAGGAAGAATTAAAAATCCTTAACTCAATATAAATAAATTTTTACACAATATTTAATTTTCCTAAATCAAAACAAAAAAAACCCCCAAAATTACAAATATCACTTCAAATCACACCTTATACAAAAATATAACATCTTAATACAATTTTACCTCAATTTTATGCACAGCACCCAACAACATCCCTTTACAATTATCACAAAAAAATCTTTCCAATTTATAAAAATAAAATTTAACCTACCATTCCATCAGTAATAATCCATATAACATTAAAAAACTTTACTAACACCTAACAGAAAAATAATGAAAAAAAATAAACATAAAAAAATCCATCAAACAATAGAAACCTAACTATAATAATAACTTAAGAATCTGGTTCACTTAGTTGTGGCAAGATTATTATATGTTTTACCAGCCACAGTGGGGCCAGTGCTGCTGCCCAAACTCAGGAATTACATCCCCAAAGACAGCATCCCCTGAGCTCACCCAGCCTTTACTATGGCTCTGTTCTGCTACCTCACAGCCAGGGGGATGTTTCACCCATGTCTGCAGAATAAGTAAATGCATAAGAAAGTGAACAGCCTCAATAGCAGTAATCCAGTGGGATTTTAGTATTTATGTCATTTGCAGGAGGGAAAATAAAAATAATAGTTCATTATTTTGAACTGGGATAAAAGGTCTCCTTAATGAGAACTTAGAGGAGTGTTGGTTTCCTTCATTGCATTTGTTTTTCCTGCATAAATCTTCTATGGCTCAGCCACTGCTGAAAAGGAGGGTATCTGCTTTAAAAATAACACAAAATCTGTACTTTAAAATAACACAAAAATTCATTGCTTTCTTCTCATTTTAACTTCACAAGAGAAGGGGGTTTATTGTGGGTTTTTTTCACCAGTTTTAATGCCATCACAAGTCTCTGTAGATAGTTCCAGTGTCCTTCAGTTTAACAGCAGAACACAGCCTTGAACAGAGTGTTATCCCTCTGCAAAGCCTCACAAGTGTTGGACTGAAGGGGACCTTTTCTCCCACTGCAGAAATCTTCTGTTGTGCCAATCTCTATTTTTAAAATGTAAACACTCCTTGGTTGGCCACGACCTTGCCTGGATGACTCTTGACTGCAGCAAACAGTGAACATGTGGCACAGTAGAAATAATGGTATTTAAAGGTTCCGATATTAGCTGCAGAGGAAGGAGAAAACCCTGGCCTGGAGCCATGGGAAAATGAGGAAATTTGCACCATCCTGCTCTGTGATGTAAGGCTTCCTCCTTACACATCATCACACCTGATTCCAGCTCCAAGGGAAAATGTGTTCTGTGGTAGCAGTGGAGCAGTTTGTGAGTGATGCATGGGCTCAGTGTCGAGCTTTCTTACCCTTCTCTGGGATAATGTGGGTTTCTTAATTTGATGTGATCTCTGCTATGAAATATATTTCATTTTTTCCCTTTGGATGGGAAAGACATTTGAAAAGAAAAGGCCGAAGCAGCTGGAGTTTAGTGGGTCTGTCACTGAGTTTATCAGACTGTAATTGAGTTCTTCAAACTTCAGGAAGGCTAAAAATACTAAGACTAGCCTTCTAAAACCAGCAAATGTGAAGTTATTAATCAATCATGAGAGGAAGAATTGACTTATTATTCAAAACCAGTGAAAATATGCATAGACTAGGCTTTAAAAAATGAATTTGTGTCAGCTGAGAATAAGGAAAATAACCAATGGGTTGTTTATTTTAAACACAGTAATGAACAGAAAAGTAACTATAAAAATGACAGCATAGTGTCTTGTATTCATTCCCCCTCCATGACCTTCATACCAGATCTATAGGATTTACAAGTTAAGCATTTTTTGACAGTTGTACAAACTGAAATATTAATCTAAAAGTCAAGGTATTTCATGTTTGAATTGATGAGACAAAGTGAAAAGCGATTTGTGTCAGTTTTTCAGTTTGCTTTGGCAGAAAAGGCTGATTTTTTTTTCTTTATTATAGCCACAAGTTTTGAAAAGATTAAAAAGCCTAGGTTTTTGTAGTCACAAAAACTGAAAGTTATAACTATAGAGCGTAGCAGCCAGGTAGATGAGACCAGGTTTAGTTACCTCACACAGCAAAATACAAACCAAATGTGCAATTGAAACAACCAGGTCAATTTAATTTGTGAATAAATCTGATAAGTTATTGTGTTTGGGTTTTTGGGTTTTTTCCTTATGGCATGAAAGACCATGAATACAATCCTTCCAAAAAAAAAAAAAAAAAAAAAAAAAGTCAGAAGATTCAAATGTTAGGAGATTTGGAGACTCAATTCCTAAAGATTTTGATCCCTGCCTCTGCAGGAGGTCTAAAGCCTGCAAGTCTCCAGCTGCATTGCAATCATTGTCAAATCAGTAAAGTTTTTCACCCCTGTCTCATTCCAGACATTTTTACCACCTTGCATATTATAACCAGTTCATTTTTGTTCACTGAAACCTTAGATTATAAATAGCAACATTCAGCACTTTTAGTTCAGAGTAAATTGTTGGGGGAGAAAGATTCAGAACAATTTTAATCATATTGTCAAAACCAGAATAAGCTAATGTATCAAGTTGAGAGTTTTTTCCAATTTTATGACATAATTACTTGTGTATTAGGCCCACAATGAAAAAAATAGCTCTGCAAGAGCAATGTTTTTAAAACTTTATTAGTAGTGTTTGCCTTAAGATAAAATAAGTAATTGCTAGCCCATTAAATACTGACAGGTAACCAGTTACAAGAAAGATGTTGTCAAGTTATTTCAGCTAAGTAAAATCAATCTTTCACTGTTATGCTTAATTAAGGTAATTCCAGCTTGGCTCTGATGTAAAACTCAGTTGGAATTCAGGAAAAGTAAGCCTTGAAAAGATGGAATGCTGCTGTATTGTGCAGCATTCTGCAGCTAGAGAGTTAATAGTTTATGGTCATTCGTAATGGATGGGAGGCATCAGATACCAAAAAAATTCTGAAATTCCCACTTTATTTAGGCCCTAGGTGTGAGCTAGATTTTTGGATCTGCTTGCAGAAGTAGATTGATGTCTGAGGGCTGCCAATTTCTAAACTTGTCCAAATCTGGTTGGAATCACCCAAAATTTGATTGTGGGGAGGTTTCTTTGACTGGGAGTGAGCTGCCACTGACAGGTGACACATCAGTGACTTCAGTCCAGCCTTGCTGAAGTGGTCACTGAGAGCACTTCCAGCTTCCAAATTGCTGGAAATGTCATTTTGTGATGCAAATAACAAGACTCCAGAATTCCCTGTGAGTGCCTTAAAATCTAATTTTCAGCACCTGCCACTACTGTAAACTATTTAAAAATTAAGTGAAATTAATTCATAGCTAAGTTACTGTAAGTATGAAGATACAGCTTGTGTGTCTTCTAATGGAAGTTTGTGCTTTATTTCTTGCCCTGAGTTTGTTCCATTTTTGAGGTGTCTTATAATATCTAAAATAATAAACTAGTAAACATCATCTCATTCCTTAAATGCTGGGAAAATTAATATCATTATTATAAAATTACTTTAAAACATAGTGCAGTGATTTTTATGTAAATCAACTGTTGCCTGCACTTGTGTGGAAGGATCAGGGAATTAACTGGATTAATTGGATGGAGGGATGATTTCATCCAATGCTTGGGGGACTGGTTCAACCCTACCCAGCCTGCAAGGTGCAGTCAGGAGAGGGGTCTGCCAGGGAATTGTGGCTGAATCAGATTTGGAGCTTGTTTCAGAATTTCCATGAATTTTGGAGTATCATGGATGCAAAATAGTGTTACCCACCGGGTCTGCAGAGATTCCATAACTTGTTGGAGTAAGTAGAAGAGATGCATGGGCAATCTCAAAGATGATTTTTTTTCTCATGGGAAAAAGGGATTTATACTGGACTTTAGAGTGTGGTGGGAGGCTCAGTGAATAGATAAATGCTGGTATCACCAGAAGCACTGTTTTTGGGACACCAAAGCTGTATCACACACTCAAAAGGTTTGTGCAAGATTAACTTATTTTTCTAATATAGGCTCAGTGATCCTCTTTCACAATATATTAGGTGTACAGGAAAAAGCATTTAAATATTTTGGGGTTTGGCAGCCAATTTGACTCTGGCAAGACTTTACAATCAGTGTGTTATTATAGTACTGCCTTGCAGGTTAGCTAAGGTAATTAGCATAATGCATAGCCCATGATCTTCACAGCAGCTAATCAATAATTTTGGGTTTACATGCAAAAGCATTTTTAACTTATTTTGTCTTTGCTTCTCCCCCAGCCCTGGTGATTCTGATGTGTTTTTGTTGCAGCACATTTTGAAGTGCATGCCTTTATTCTGTTATTTACACAGCACCACCTTCAGCAGAGGCAGCAGGTCTTCTGTGATGTAAAATACATCACTGCTAGGAAGCTTTCTCTTCAAAATAATTACATTCCTGGATAATTGTTTATTTTCAGAGACTGTTCCATATTGTGTCTGCTCGCCCCCAATCTAATTTTATTTTGATGGACTGGAATATCAGCCGTGCTGTTCTCAAGCCTGAAGTTAATGTATTCATTAGTTATAATTGCTTCCAATGTGTCCTCACCAATCTTAGTCTTCTGCTTACTTAATGATTCTGATTGGATGTTCAACACTTTTATCTGGGTTAATTTACTATTCATAGTACAATGATGGATTATTCATTTTGTTACCCAGATT
Source organism: Urocynchramus pylzowi (assembly GCA_013397555.1). Lineage (NCBI taxonomy): Eukaryota > Metazoa > Chordata > Aves > Passeriformes > Fringillidae > Urocynchramus > Urocynchramus pylzowi. The sequence goes on from VZRH01003629.1 coordinate 1,682,817, forward strand.
ACAACTGTAAATGGAGTTATACATCATCAATGAGAGCACCACAGAATCATTTAGCTAAAAAATGCCTTCTAGTTATCTTGAAGCAGCAAAGATAGTCACATAAAAACTTTGTGGCTGGCAGTGCTTCCTGCCCAAAGATGGCTGAATTCATTAGCTGCTATGAATTGCTATAAAATTCTGTAAATTATGCTTTTAAACACTGTTTTATGTGCCTAATGTTTTGTGTGCATTTGTGTGTGTGAATTATTGAGGGAAACTTAATAAATGTAAACCAAAATCAACGGTAGAAGAGAGTTTGTAAAGGGCAGTGGATTGGATGTCAGAACTCTTGAGCTCTGTTCAATACTTTGGTGGATTTAAAGAGGTGAAAAAACTTTATAAAACCTTTAGATTGGACCCACAGAAGGAAAAATGGCCCCAGCCTCATCTCTCTCTTGCCATGAATGGAACAGAGCTGGTAACTGCAGAAACACATTGGACTTATTCTGGACTAGTCTGTGACTCCCCAGGGCTATTTTGGAAAGATAAATTTTGGTAGTCACAAATAAAGTAAGGTGATAGCTGCATCATCGTGCCACATTGGCATTGTGTTCTCTCAGAATCTAGTGGGCAATTTTTTTTTTTTTTCACTGAGAACTCTGAATCAGCATCATTCATAAAAATTCAGAAGTCAGAAGAATTAAACCCAGCAGTAATGGGCAGCAAAAATAGCCTAAAAGAACTCTTCCCAATTCTGAAGTCTACTTTGAAAGGGAATGTGGAAAAATTCTCAAAAACCATCTCTAGTGAGCTAGGATTTTATCAAAATCAAGGCAGAATAAAAAAGGGAGGGAAGAGTCAGAAATAAAATGTAAGAGAATCAATTCAGAAGTGAATTGAGGAAAACTGAACGGGTTTGATGCCAGTAGTCATTAGCCTGAAAGACAGAACCTGCCAAAATAAAGTGAGTGTTGTGCAAGAAAAATCAGTGCAGCATGAGGAGACACTTGGATTTTTCAGACCTAAATGGATTTATGGTAAGTGATGGACAAATTTACCTTTAACTGCCTTTTTTTTTTAGTTCTCTAAGTGCTATTTTAAACCAAGAGATCACAAATTTCTGCCTTGTGTGGTATTCCTCTCAATTTCTAGAAATCTGAAAAAGGATCAGAATTCTCAGAATGGTGTCAGAGGCAGGACTGTGCCTGGAGAGGTCTTCCCTGGGCTCTGTCAGGTGCTGCAGGTTTCTGGGCAGGTTTCTCCAACTTGGGACCAGTGAGGTTTGGTTGAGAAAGAAGCTGGAAACACAGATTTATAAGTGACTCAGAGGGGCCATAATTTTACAAGGATGTAAAAGGTGTCAAGTCTGGTGGATTTGGGGATTTGGATCCTTTGCAAAAACTTGCCTGAGAAGCACCAAACACAGCAGTCTTCACTTTTGTCAATATGTTTCTTTTTATTCAGAGATAGTTTCTTTTTTTCTGAGCTACAGAGGCAGTTAGGAATTGTCTCCCAGGTGTCTTCCCTGTTCTTCTTGCATTTTTTTGTAATACTGAGGATTTTAATATCTGGTGTCAAGCACAATTTTACTCAAATATGTGAATTACAGACATATTTATGGATTTTCAGGATGAGAGTCCAGATAAGTAGAATTCTGTTAACACAGTATCTACTTCTACTTTTTAGTAATCTGTGATCTGAAAAAGAAACACTCATACTCTGCTCAGGCTCAGAACATTTCAAAAAAAGTCTAAAACTCAATTACTAGGGTTTGGCAACCTTACAAAAAGGAAACAGCACCTGATTAACTGATGAGGAAATAAACAGCAGCAACGTAATGTGACCTTTAAAGAGCAGCTCATGAAAATCTTCTGAAACATTTCTACTTAAAGGATATGTCAGGAATATACTTGCTGTGGTTGTTCTCTTCATCCTGTGTTGCTGCTGGTCTGACACTGTGGCATTTGGGGTTTGTGCCTTGGATTCCCTGCACCTCTGGTGTTTCATGGGCTGTGTATCCAAACCTGGACTGAGACTGCAGTTGCAGGGGTTCTGCCACTCTAAGGGAGACTGTGGGATCCCTGGTTTTTTAAATGAAAGTTTATTGATGTGGTTATTTACCTCATGAAATATGCAATGTTCTCTTCACTTCTTAATTTGATCCATTAAATATTTTATTACATGTGAGTGGTCACATTAATGGACATGTCAAAGAAGTGCTACAATCAGACCCACAAGTTTTGATAAATTTTCAGATCACATCTTTTCCTATTATCTTCTTAATAACAAAAATGATGTTAAGAATCTATAGTGTCATTCAGCCACAAGTTGAAAATCACTTTGAATTCCTGTATTCTAAAGGGCTGGAATGTGGATTCATGAGTTTAATCAAAGTAGAAGTACTAGAAAACATTTTGGAATATTGTTTTATTTACTAATGGGAAAAATGGTACATTTTACTGTATATTAAAACTGTCTTCTTAGGTAGGGCATGAGAGAACATAAAATGGAACTCCTTGTCATACAAATGTGGTTTATCAGCATTTAATTGTGATATATAATCAGTTCTAAGTCAAGTAAAAATTTTCTTATAACCCTTTTTGTTAACCTTCAGCTATGAAGTAAATGAAACCATTTTGCCCATAAACAGCAAATTAATTTTCCCATTTTAATTAGATCATTTACAAATCCTTTCTACATTGAAAAAACAGAGGAAAATACAGATCCCTCAGATGTTTGAGCACACCCTTAAAAACTTGCAATTTTCTTGTTACTTTGTATTAAAAGTCAGTTGAGTTCTGTAGAATCAATCTTGCATCACACGTTGTAGTTATGTATCACTGGAAACATTTATCTTTTATTTCCATTCTTTACACTTCCATTACCTCTCACTCTTTCTCAGTCACTCCACCCCTGCATTCCTCTGCTCCTCTGCTGTTTCTCTGAAGGAATGCTGACAGTCAATACTTTCCTATCAGAACTCCAGAAGCACCCAAAACTTCAGGAATAATTTAAAGCCTCCAAAGGTGCAGCCACCTGTGTTTCCTTTCCTTCTCTTTGTTCACATAGAAACAGGCGACTCAACATGACCCAAATCTGAAATGCAGACAGGTCCTTCCCTGAACTTGCATTTAAGAATAATTTTTTTGGTAGATGAAATTTAATTCAATTAAACTTGGAAAGGTGGTTACTGTCTCACAGATTCCCTTTCTCAAATCAATTTCTTTTTCATGTCGGAAAAGGATCCAAGAGCTCCTTATCTCCCTGAATGTTGCTTTTTTTTTCTCCCCCAGAAAAAATATCCTTATGTGGCCAGTACAAAGAGAATTGTTTATGCTTTTCTGAGTGAATGCCAAGAAGAAAAGAACCAGAAAACAAAGACTAAACCCTTCTTGAATTTGCTACTTTAATTTTCTGACAGTCTGTCACGCTGAAGCAGAAAAATCTTAAAAATTCAGTTTATATATTTCCTTTAAAACTATTTGGGAAGCTGAGTGTACACCAGCCTTTGAAGAGACTATAATCTAGGTTGAAAGCATAAGAGGAGGCACATTAGAAACTTTTTTCTTCCTTTTGTTTTCTCTTCAAAATTGAATGGGACAAATCATCACAGTTCTGTTCTCTCAAAAGCCATTGAACATCTGCCACCAGATAAGGATTGCCAGCCTCTCTGCCTCTGTCTGCAGAGCTGGTGCACAGGAATAATCACTGCTCTTCCTGACAGTTGCTGCTCATAAGAGGATGTGAACTCAGGTTCCCCTCGTCTCTTCTGTCCCTCCTATCATCCACCCTCCCCAGCTTCATTCCTACTGTCTTTCATAGATCCTATTTTTTCTACGACATTTTTTACTGTTTTTGACAAAAAAAAAAAAAAAAAAAGTGAGATTTTTTAAAGAAGTTTCTTCCAGTGTTTCACTTTTAGGTCTTTTGCTCTCACACGGAAATTAGGTTTATACCGTCAGCAGTTGCTTGTCTCTGTCAGGTTTCAAAACTTCCCAGCTGTTTATTAATTATAACTGAAGTGTTCTAAAAACAAGTATAAACCCATGCTTTCATTTTGGCTGAGTAACACACAATTATTCACCATCCTTTGAGCCTGCTTGTAGCTCCAACTATATATTGTATATAATGTTAGAGATGTGTGTGTTGGTTTATGTACTGTTTGTGCTACAGACAGGGACAACACCATTGTTCTCCTGCACCAAGTATTATAAACAGGTAGTCAAATAATAAAATATCCATGGCAAAATTATGCAAAGTAGATGTTGGAAGTGTAATGAGAGTTATTCATCCAAGCAGCCATTGCTTCATCGTGTTTTCAGCTTACCAAGACACAATGGCTAAAAAACTTTGCAATAAAAGAAAACTTGATGGTATCCTCAAAAAATCCCTCTTGGAAATGTTGCTCCCTGGAATGAATTTGCAATAAGGCAAATAATTTAGATATCTAGAGCAAGCCTGCTACAGATATGAGGCACAAATATTAAAGTTCTCTGCTACTTCTGTGTTTAATCAAAACACGTTAATTTAAAATACGCATTTCAATCCTAGTCATTTCATATTGTATATATATGTCTTGATAAAACAAATATAGGTCTAGTATTGTTTAATAAAAGAATAACAAAATGATTCCTGACATAATCACCTTTAAGCTTATCCCTGACCTCATATATTTTAATTATGTATAAGAGTTAGAAGATCGCCTGTGCAACAAGGAGCCCTTCATTACCTGTAATTCCTATTTTATAACTTTTTTGTTTGATCTGTTCCAGGATTCATTCCGAAGAAATTCAACAGAATAAATTATCATTCTCCCCAACCATTTGACTGTAGCTTTGAATATATAATGTACCCACCCATGTATATTATTTATGAAAGATTGATTATTCTTTCATCTCAATATCCCTTTTATGCCAAGAGAACTTTGGATTTAACACTTTGCTTCCTAGGCATGAAGAATTGCTGCCCAAATCTGCTGCTGCATCCCACATGGGCACATCAAAGTCTGCTGAAAGCTCATCTGGGTACGTCAGCAGGAGCTGCAGTTACACTTTTGACCCACAGGCTGCTAAAGATAACTCAGGGGATGGGAAGGGGAATAGGTGAATGGACTTTGTTATCATCCGTGCCCTAAATGATGAAACATGCTCTTTTAAAGCTGGATCAACATGGAATTTTAAATTAAACTTTTGGCTCTGATTTAGTGCCTTGCTGCACCAGTTTTTGACCAGTGAGTGGAGTAGTAGTGAGCTAAAAATATCTAGGAAATTGAGTATAAACATGAACTGCAGGTATGTAGTTGGAAGCCATTTGTGTTTCAGTGGATTTGCTCTGTTTGTGTACATCGAATGAAAATAAATAAAACAGTATGTTTGTCTTGGGAAAATGCTGCATTTGCTTTTACCTCCAGGTTTTGGTAAACCTGGGAGCTTTGTGTTTCTCAAGGACAGATGGCTTCATCACCACTTCCCCTGATCTGCAGTGACAAATCTCACAGCACACGGGGTATGATGGTGTCTCCTCCTCAAACAGCGAGGAGAACTTCTGCCTGGGGAAGGCATTATCCTTCCTGAGACTGCTCTTGGGATGGTCTCACAGGAAAGGCTGAATTAAATATGCTTTCTGTTGGAGCAGCTCTTCCAGGGTGTGCACACAGTTCTCAGCAGCCTGGATCTGATATCAGCTCCTTGCTCAAAGAGGACTGTACCAGTTATTGATTAGGGGTGGATGTAAGGAATTCAGCCTAGGATTGCTGAGAAATCCAGGAGCAATCTTTGGGTATTACTTATGTTGTTCCATCAACCAGAAAAATCTTCACTGTGACTGCAAACTGTTCAAAGGCTTTTCTTCTGTCCACCCTTTGTCCAATTTAGATTAGCTCCATCCTTTTTTATTTTTGAATGGAAAAGAAGATCCTAAGCAAAAGCCACTTTGGTGACAGTGAAAGGAGTTACATGAAGAACATGGTTGTTTATTTGGGTCACTTAATGCCCAAAGTTCACCAATACCCTGGTGAACTTTGAAGGGTTTTACTGGTACATTTTATACCAAATTTTATCTCCAAGTTGTCAAGCTGGACTAGAAAATGGGTGGTCAAGGAATAGCTAATCTTGTAACTCCAGGGTTAAGGTCAAGGGTATCATTGACACCACCAGTGCTGCTTCTTAAAGTTGATCTGTTCATCCTGCTGGGTGTCTTCATGGTGTTTTGTCATGTGATGATCTTTGCAAAACATGCAGCTGTTTTGATTTTTGCTTACTTTTCTGGTGGTCAGTTACCTTTACTCCCATTTTATCTTTTCTTTCCAATAAAATTATACATTTTTGCTTGCACTTTTTGTAGAAATTCTGATTCCCTGTCCATGATAGGGAAGTTGGAACTAGATGATCTTCAAGGTCCCTTCCAAACCACTTAATGATTGAGTTACTTGGCAAAATAATTGAATTTTCAATCTAAACCCAATGTGAAAAAGGATCAAATGAAATATGGGTTTCCTTAATGATGACTTAAAATCTAAATAGTATAAAAGTCATAAGGAAATACATTTTGCAAATGATGCATTAATACCATGATTTAAAGACGTAGAATCAAAATAATTTAATGTCATGCATTGTGAGGAGGGAGAGGATTCTTTTGGTCAAAATATCTCTAGATAGAAAGCTAAAAGACTGCTGCAGGTTTTGGTTAAAAATGAGTCAAAGTTTCACCTAAACTTGGTTTTGCATTCTATGATAAAAATATGTTGTCATGTTGTCCAATAAGGTTATCTTTTGAAAAGTGTTGCCTAAGCAATGAGTAGAGTAGAAATTATTCAGTCATCACCCTGTCAAGGACTGCATGATTCCCACTGGCATTTGGGAAGATGACGTGCAGACCAAGGCCCTGATTCTGGAAAGATGTCACATTCTCCAGTTGATGCACAAAGCCAGCCAGCAACTTCCATGGGACTGCAGTGGATATAAACTGCATTGCTGGCTGCTTTCCTGCAAGATGCTGGAGGAAAAGTCACTCCCATGAAAGCTTCCTGGATGTCTTAACTCTTGCTGGTTCTAAGAGCCATATTCTTATCAGTGAAAAGATAAGGCTGTGCAGTTTGGGGGTCTGAGTGCTCCCCAGCAGTTCAAAGGAACATGTTTGATTTCCAAACCTGCCAAATATTTCTTGGTTGGAAACTGTTCCTCAGTTTCTTCTTCTTTAAAACTGCTCTCAACCTCCCCTGCACAAACCAGAGAGCAATACCTGCCAGGAATATTGTTTTATCACTGTTCTTCTGCAGAAATAATTCAAAAACATCTGGAATATTAATAACTTCTGTCACAGGGGGTGCAGCAGTATTGCACTACAAGGGTGTGTATTTACCTTTCATAGCTGATTTGCACCAGATAATGTGTAACACTGGGGAATTTCTTGTCTACCAGTAAGATTGAGTTGGACCTAACTATGTACAGCTCTGGTAGCAAAAAACTTTAAAATCCTTTTTATTTTTGATATTTTCTGTCCCTTTGTTTCTTTATTCCACCAGTCTAGGAAGTTTTGTCCCATTTGTGTATCCACTCATTCTTGGTAATTTCATGTAACTTCATTTGCTTGCTTTTTTGATTGCTTGGGTTTTGGTGGGTTCTTTCTCAGAGGGCAGAGATGAAGTAATAATTGGAGGGAGGTTAAGGGAATAATTGGGGGAGGTTAAGGGTTTTTTCCCATTGAAATTCTCACCTCCTTTCTTAAGAACAAGAAAATTCCTTTCTTTCTCTCTCTGCAACATAGTTCTGTGTTTATTTAAAGTAAATTTTTTGCAGTGGGAACTAAAGTAAGGCACTGGGCTCCCTTCATCAGTAGTGTGACTTAATCTTAGTCACTGGAGTCACTCTCTGCTGAAGTGGCTCATGGCTGGAGGCTGTTTTTGCTCCATCACAGGGAGATTCTGAGTCTCAGTGTTTGACAGTGCTGGCTGGGGATCCTGTCTCAGACTTAGCTTTGCATGGCTGTGCTGCTCCCATCTGTTACCATGGCACTGCTCCTGCTCAAGGTGAAATGCCAGCTCTAATAGGGCAGAAGTGCCAAGGAAAGATTAGTTTGGATAGGAGGACTCAGTTCTGCTATAAGATCCCTGTCTTGTGCAAGAAGACAAGATTCCCCCCTCCAGAACTGTGTCATGCAGGAGCTGGGCTTTTTTTCTATTTGCTGCTGCTCTTTTCCCTCTGAGTTACCTTCTCCTCCTGAAGGCTGCTCTCCTCTTCACCCAGAAGGCAGGGCTGGCCCCAGGCTTCAGTCTGCCTCCATCAGCACCCCCAGCTGAACAGCAGACTGGGCCTAATTTGGCTTCAGTGAATAATTTCCTGTAATTTAAGAACTAGCCAAGAATGCTGTGGTTGATTATGATAGCCCATCCTGCTAGTTCTTTGTATATCACACTATTTCTCTCACTACATGATCATTGTCCTTTTTCTTAAATAAACATTGCACCACTGAGCAGTTAGTGACTCAAAGAGTAACTTTGTAAGCATTTCTGTAAGTAAAGGGCTTTCTTTTTGTATTTATAGTTAAATTGATGTCATTATTCTAAGGTCCTCAAGCCATTCTAATTGATCTTGAAGCTCTTAAGGTTAGAAGTTCTCTTCTTTCAAAGATATCCATTTAAATAATTTATCTGTTACTCTTTTATTATAAATTTCTTTTTGAACTAATCTTTCAGAGGAATGGTGGTTAACAATGAGAAAAAAATGTAATTGCAGTCTCAGGTTCCTTTGTCTGCTGGTTGATCAGTTTTTTTCCTTGCAGTACTTTCTATTCTACCCATCCTTTTGGGGCAAAGCCTGAAGAATTTGTCATTTTGGACTTACTTTTACTAAAGCTTGTCAGCATGATATTTTAGATAGCCATGCTGAAGTAGTGTACCTGAAGTTTTAAGGTGCATTTTGTCTGTATCTGGATATATTTTGAAGCTGTTGGGAGGTTTCCTGCAGTTGTCATAGCCCTGGTGTGGCCTTCTGTAATGTTTTATCTATGAATATGAGACTGGAAAATCAGCAAGGTTGGAGTTATTTTATAAAAGCTTAGAAGAAAAGATTTTCTGAAAAAATTGCTATCAACAAGGTGAATTGTTCATTGCAGAAGGAAAATGAACGTTCTGTATGGAAGATTAACTGTCTATTAACTGCAGACCAGGAAGGGAGAGCAGACAGTTGCTCAGGATATATTAATTTGCAGTAGCTCAGTATCTCTGCCTCCCACTCAGTTAACGTCACTCTGTCTCTTTATTTCATTCTTCTCCAGAGATTTTTTAATTACCTTTTCTTTATTCCCTCAGTTCAAAACTAATGATGGAGTAATTATTAGTTGTAAATCAGAATGCCTAAAGATGAAGAGACCAGCACTAGAACTCAGGACTGAAGCAAACCAAAAGCTTCATCTCTTACCCACAGCATTCCTGGAGATTTGCAGTTGATAGAGTTCTTAGTCTGAGGAGCATGGTTTTTGCATAGATGTTATTTCTACACCCTGGGATTAGCTAAGCAAAATGCAGCAAAGCAAATATCTTAGCTGAGGTGCCAAATCACAGAGTGCAGTGTTCTGCCATGGATCTTTGTGGATGTGAAAGGAAAAAGCTCCCTGGGCATGACAGCTTGGGGAGACTGGAAGCAGGTACTGGCCCTGAGTTTGGTGGACAGTTTTGAGTTTTCTAGCCTGTCTCAGGAGCTCTGGGAAAATGGGGCTCAGCTGAAATAAATGGGCAGGATGGAGTTGCTGGTTTTGTCAGACATGGAGGCAAGGGCAGATCTCAGCTCTGTTCCTCTTCTGCCTTCTGTATTTTTTGCACAATATTATCTGTGTGCCATGTCCAGCAGCCTGAACCAATATTCAATGTGTTGTGAAGGCAGAGGAGGACCTAGAGAGGCCCATTTAACTCAAAAAATCAGAACTTTTAAGTGACACACAGGAATAAGTAATGAGCTGAGATTTGGAGAAGCTGCACTGCACAGACTTTCTCTGAGGTCTGAGCCGTGCTTGAGCTCCCTGACAGGTGTCTCCTCTGCTGAGTGTTGTTGTCAGGTGTCAGGCAGGAATTTGTGTGTGCCATGCACACATTCACCCATAAATAACTGATGAGTTTGCTGGGAGGAATCGTGGATGATCAACAGAACATGGAAAAGCAGCTGCTGCATGGCTTTAATAAAACTCCTCAGAGTGGGGCACCAAGGGCTCAGAGAAGTCCTGGTGCCCTTCCAGCAGCAGAACAAATTACTTGTGTCATTTGCTGCTGGTTTGGATGCAAACTTTGACATTAAAATGGCATTTATACTATTTTATTTTGTTTTTCGTAATAATTTATTATAATTTAATTAATTATTGAATTGTTAATTTCAAATAAGGAAAGAATGGCTCACACAACAACTTCTGAGCACTGCCTGCACTGCAGAGTGTAATAAGTAACAGGTTAAAATGTGTGCAATTCACATCAGCTTGCATTTGTAAATCATCCATTTAATAATACCAAAATAGGAGATTTCAATTAATAGTTCTTGTGCTGTGCACCTCTAATGCTATCTGTGGAGGTTTTTGTAATTTGGGCAGCTGAAATACCTGGTAAAGAGGGGAAGAAGAATTAGCTGACAAACCAACAAATGCAGCAGCAAGAAATTATTTTAAAGTGGCACATCCTGCCTTTAAAACTGTTCAACATTCAGGTTGCATGCAGAAAAAAATCCAATATATTACTATTCATGGAGAAATTATAAATTCCAAATGAGTTGGAATATTATGCTCCAGCCATCTAAATGTAGAGTTCCTATACCAGCAGGAATGCTGGAGTAGCATTTTATTTCCCACAGTGATGAAATTGGCAAATTCAACACTTAATCTAGTTTCTAGGAGTTTTTTTTTTCCTCCACAGCAATTGCGAAAATTCCAATTTTGTTTATTCTATCAGAATTTAGCTGCTGGTGGTTAACAATTATGTGACAATGTAGTGGCCTTAACAGAAATTTCAGTACATATATTTGAGATGAGAACATTAATATAGTGAAAAATGCCAATGGAATGTTGTAACATAAATGATTAAGCAATAATAAATGAAAACCAGAATGAATAACTGAAAGCCTTCTGAGTCAAGGTGATGCTTGCAATAAATATTTTCACTGAAATACTTCTCCCTGGGTTAGTAGGATGTGAAAAATCCAGCTCCATAATAGCAGAGCATTTCCAGCATTGCATACCTGAAGCTGGAATTCTAACAATAAACTGGATTTAAAATCTCTAGGAATTTCAAGGAAAGTGTCCAGAATGGGCCACACTTGAGCCCCTCTGTATGTCTGGTGTTAAATTCCCAGCAGGGATTTAACATTCTGTCCTAAAATATTTGGAGATTCCTGAAGGAAATTAATTTATTATTCTATATGTATTTTATCATCGTTTGGTAGCATTTATCTCCCTGAGTATCTCCTCCAAACTGCTATGGCTACTAAACTTTAGATTCCAAAGGACTCCCAGAATATTTAGAACAGCTGTAGAAAATCAGCCAACCTGGAATATCATTTCCTTCTAATGACATTTGTGCTGTATATGTGAATCAAAAAGTCAAGCAACATATTTCATTTTCATCACAACATGAGTTTTGTGTCTGACATTAATACAGGGTCAAATAAACATTGCATGGGAAGGAAATAAATCTGAATTTCAAGTCTGAAAGGGCAGTCATATTTCTTGAATGTTCTGAATGTCAGCTTTCTGATGGGAAACGAATACCATGGCAAGGAGCGGGGACATTTGGAGTTGTCTTTTGTATTCACATCCAAGTTTAATTTCTTTGAATCCTTGGTGTTTCCCATGCTGCAGTATCTCATGGCATTTCTAATGTTTCTCTTAAACTGCAGCAAATGAAAAGCTTTGAAAGGTCAGACCTTCTTTGCCATATCAAATAAAATAAAGCTAAGTTAATAGATGTTATTTAATAAAACAGAAAATGATGTCTCACACAGATGTGTTGTTAAAGATGAACTTCCCTTAGAGTTTTAGTACCGCAGAGTGTCTCATAGATTTTAAGTTCTTCTAAAAAAAATCTTATACTGGGTGTCCTAATAATAAATACAATGATTTTTTTTTTTTTCAATCCTGAGCTCTATTGTGCCCTGTGATTATGATGGGAAGTTATCATTTGGGGACAGACAGATTAATACAATCGTCCTCTGACCTACATGTCCTGGAAAAAGAAATCTAATGTCAAAAATAAGAACAGTAAATTAATATTTAATTCAATAGCTGAGACTAGGCAATATTCTCTCACTTAGTAATGCTAGAGTTTTGTTTGATTTTATTTGGTCTGTATGGTAAGAATAAGTAAAGATGAAGTTCAGGGTAAGATAACCCCAAAAGATTTTGGTTTAGGGCTTTCTTAAGGGTGCCCACAGTTATTTCTGGTAAAAAGCTGAGACTCTCATTCTTCCTTGACAAAATGGGTCATAATCAGCAAATTTAGCTGCTGTTCTCTATAGTTACACTATAATAGCCTGAATTTTCTATACCTAGGGATGAACTGTAATGTGATTTTATTTCATTATTTTTTAACTTTTCCTTATTCCTAATATGCTTGGGGCATATTTTTCTGTGTACTTTCTTTGAAATAACCCTCCTAGACTGAACTACCGTGTTCATGACTGTAAGTATCTGCTCTGAACAAATAAATAAGAGACAAGTTACCAAGAGGAGAAGTAAGAGTGTGAGCAGTTGAGCAGTCAGGGCTCTGTTCTGTCTCCAGTCTCTCACTGCTCTGGGGCTGGGTGGTAACAAGGCACTGCTGCTGCCAAGGTTCAAGCTCACCCTTGCTCAGCACACCTTAATTGACCATTCCAAGCTGGGAGCAACTCAAGGATTGATTCCCAAATTTGCAGACAAAGGGGTCCTTTCCAGGGGGGCAGTGCTGGGAATCCCATTGCAGTGAGGAGGCTCAGCCTGCCCTCAGTGTCTTGGGGAAACAAAAAAGGGTTTAGAGGACATTAATTTTTAGATTTAGCATAAAACAATTATTGTTTTTTAAAGATGTTTCCTACCTCTGAAAGGTAGAAAATCACATGTTGAACCATCTGCTTATGATTTTCATTTTTTCAAGTTTTTTAAAATGAGCTAAAATTCCTATAGGAAGAAATTGCCTTTGGGATTTGTTTTCCTAATTAATAAACTCTTTTAATTGTTTTCATTGTTCTGAAAGCAGAGAAACAACTGTGGGTGGAAAGGAAAATCTTCACAAGCCCTAGTTATTTTTTTAAATAAAGACTTAGATAGGAGGAATTTAGTCTCATCTTCTTTCATTATTGCCTGTGAAATGAGGTGAGAATATATAATCCTCATACTTCTACCAGTGGCTCAGTCAGGACACTGTGCAAGAACCAATTGTTATAGTAATTGAATTTCAGGAAAATTTATGAATCCTCTTCAATAATGTCAAGTTTATTGAAATCTAAAAATAAAGAAACAGAACACTAGTCTGTCTAACTAACCATTATTAATAAAGAAAACATACTGTACTTCACAGGAAATTAGTTTTCTAACTATTTGTGCTCTTGTGAAATGTTACTGCATGTAATCATTTGGAAGGAATAGTTTCCAAAATGTGCCTTCAATGCATTATCCAAAACATTAAATGAAGATCAGTGGAGATTTCCACACACCAAGGTGGCAATGAACAAGTGTAACTGAAGATAGAGCATCAAAACCTTTCTGTCATAATCTTCTGGTGAGGGGGTTGGACAGGTCATTGTGCTCAAATACACGAAATTTGAACATCTAGAAGCACAGCAGGATTTCCATACAGATGACGACGATGATTACGATAGCTGTAATTATAATTATTATTAGCTGTTGGGTGTGAATTTGCAGTGTAGGAAGATTGAGTCATGATTTGCACATCCTTGTTCTGTTGAGTCAGAGTCTTTCAGTGGCAGGTGCAGAGCATAAGAAACAAAATCAGTTTGGGGAGATGGTTGTTACACTCCTGAAGCCAGTCTCAAGTCAAAGGCCTCACCCAAAATGACTCGTTTGTGAACCACTCTGATTGAAGCTGCCCACAGAAAAACCTCAATGCTCCCTGTGCTCGTGGTGCCTGGAGGACAGAGCACATCCTCATTAATCCAGCAGTGTCACCTAGCACTGGATTGATGGAAATGATTTACAGAGGATTAGGAAATCTTGTTCTGTTTTACCAATAAACAGTGTTACATTATCACATTTCAATAGCTAATTCTTTCGCTGGGCCTTTTCTCTCGAAAAATAACATGATTTTCAGAGGGAAAATAATTATATGTCATTCATAATCCATTAACAACATGAAAATAAAATTGGGTGCTTATTTTCAGAGGGAGAAGTCTAGAGTATCTACACTTCCCTCATGTGGCATGTTGGTGTAAAGGCTTCTAAGAACCATATTAATCAAATAAAATCTGGTACCTCGTATTACTTTTATTGGAATAGAATTATTTAGGAGCATCAGAATTAGACTTTAAGAAAAGGAGCTTTATTTAAAGACTTTTGCCTGTATTAATGCTGGTGAATACTGAAGGAGTTTAGATACAGAAAAACACATCAACATTGATTCTTATTTTTTGCAATTCCCGGAAATAAGCACTAAAAAGCACGAGCAAAACCACAGAAGTTTGCCCCTTATACTGAGATTTTTATCAGCACATCTCATACAGAAAATATCATCAGTCTCATTTTCCAGACCAGAAGATGAAGCACTGGAAATGCAAATATTGCTGGTATTTAGGAATTGCTGACAATTTCACCCTGTTTTGAGACCTCACTGTCAGTCTGTTCCCCAACCAGGCAACTTTTCTGTCCCTGCAGCAGAACCTGATACTCCTAAAGAGGCAGCACAAGTTGCTGGGAATTTTTTGTTAGGGACCATTTAGTTCCTTTTTTTTTTTTTTTTCCCCATGCTCTTGTTTTCCAGCTCCCAAACACTTTAGGACACAAGAGCTTTTTTTACCTTTATTTTTTAACTCTAAATGGGACAGGCAAAGCTAATGATTTTTCAAATGCATTTGTTGCTTTTAAGTGGCACTTGCCAGAGAGCCATTAGAGCCATGATTAATTCCTTCTGTCACAGCAAAAAAAAAAAAAAAAAAAAAAAGAAAATCAGCCATGAAAAAGCTTCAAGGCTTTTAAGTATGAATAATTTGCTGATGGTCTAGGAAGGGATAACAGTGCTGAATACACATCTCTATAAATATGAAAAAAAAAAGGTTTTTTAAAGAAAACTATACTTCAGGACATGCTTACAGCAGCTAAAATAGCTATAGAATTGTGTTTTATTTTTATTCTCTGTCAACTTTTCAAGAATTTGATGTTTCTGAAGAGCCATCATGCCAAGATATTTAAATCAATGTAACCTACTTTAATTTTAATCTTCAGAAATCAACCAGACTTTGTTTGGTTTCTGACTTTGTGATGAAAGGCTGACATAGCTCTGGATTGTTGTTCCATGCTCCCTTTCAGCTCAAGTGTTGAACTTGTTTGAGATCTGAGCTCTGCTCCCCCATGGGTTCTGGAGAAGGACTCCCAGTTTGAGGGTACCATCAGATATTTTGGGTTTCCTTTCTGAAGGCCTTACCCACTGAAGTTGGTGCCTCCATTATCAGCAGACTTTGATCCTTCCAGGCTTATACCATGCACTATTTACAGTCAGGTTGTAAATACAGCAGCATAGAAGCAACAATGGGAATTTGGCAGGGTTTTCTTGCACAGAGATGGAATCTGTGATAGCAGGGATGCAAGAGTCACAAAGTAGGAGAGGAACAGTCAGTAGTGCTGTTCAGATGATAGTGTGTGTCACAAAGCAGAACAAATGTCTGGGTACAGAACGTGGGCAGGTGTTAACTTCCACCACAAAATATCGATTTACAGCCTGTGTGCTGGGAATATTTTTCTCTAATATTGAAATGCTTTGCTTTCATAGCTTAAGGTGCTGAGATTTTACTTCTGTCTCCTTCAAAACTGTGAGTTATGCCTGAAAAATAATGCAATACCTAACGTGTGAATAGTTCTTGGTTTGGAGTTTGGCTAAGGCTGTGAATAGTTGTGAGGTATGGAACAGAGGCAGGAGAACTTGTCTTTATTGCTAGATAGGGCTGTAATTGTGATTTCTGCACACTGAAATATGTTGTCTCTTGCAGCTACTTTTGAGGTCTGGTAGGAACATAAACAAATTTTAACTGCAGCTCTGTGGCTCGAAGCTGGGTTTGTGATTGCTGTTTCTCAACAATGTGACAAACACTTTTAAAATCATTTACCCATTTTCCTCACCTGTCTCCCTTGGAAATCAGTTTTCTTTTCAGGCAAAAGTTATTGGTAAAAATAGGGTATTTTATCCTACTGCCTCTCACTTTACAGCACCATATGGATCATTAAGGCCTACAAATGCTTAAAGTGGGGCTCACGAGGAGCGTGCGAGTCGACATCCACACGCACCGAACAGACATTGCTCCTGGAATATTGTCATCCTGGGGATTAGCTTGTGAAGAACAGAACTTTACAATGAAAGAACTAATAAAGGGCCAGCAATCAACTGCAAGCCAACACAGATGTGCTCACTTGATAAGAGTAGGTCTATTTAAAAGACAAATTCTAATAGTTCATTATAGAGAAAAAAAACCCCACATTAACATGACACTATCTGATGCAGTTTCCCATTCCCCTGCAACTCCCCAAACTGAACAAATCAACATGATTGCAAACTTCATCTTCTTGTGCCTTATAGACTGTGGCACTCTGGGATCTATCCTGCTGGATAGGATTTGCTGTGAAATTTGTGTTTCTAATGCAGCTGTTGGCAAGAGGTTGCTGTGCAGACTCCCAGTATCCAGCATCCCTTCTATTTCTTGCCCATTTTCATATTTGTTGCTGGTTTCCCAGTATCTCTGATGATGCTGTTTCCTGGGCTTCTCCTAGTACAGGCCACACAGCTAGGGTCTAACCAGTGTGGAGTGGTTTTGTGTTATTTCTTCTCTCTTACTCCTGCAGGGTCTCTGACTTCTGCTGAGTGTTGTGTCTCTGTTCCATCTAAACCCAAAGCCAGTGTGACCCAGACAAACACTTCTTTTATTTATACTTACAGCCATCTCTTTAACCAGTTAGCCTCCAGGTACATGTATTAAGCTTTGTGATTTTGGGTGTACTTAGTGCCTGGAAGCACATGAATACCCTAATACAATAATACATAATAATAAACACAATTTAGTAGGGCTTGGATATTGGATGTGTTAATTATGCTGTTTACACGACATTCAAAAGAACTGAATCTTGGCTAGTTAAGGCAGTGCATGCAGAATAACCTGTTAATTTGGATTATTTAATAGAAAAATATCAGTCTCTGAGAGAAAGAGAAAATGTAATTACCGTTCTGTTGCTAAAACCAGACATTGAGGTAAAATCATGGCAAGCAGGTCAACATTTTCATTTTTAAAAATATTATAAAATGCAAAATTGTAGCTGTTAGCCCTACAAACTTCAGTGGGTTTTTAACTACCTTGTCAGTCTGATCTGCAGTGCACTGAATTTAACAGAATTGTTCCATGAATTTTGATGTCACCTCCATTGAGTTCTACCAGTGCCTTGTACAGTCAGTGGGCAGTAATTTGCAGGTACATTTTTCACAGGGTGCTGAGAGCTATGAGTACTCAGTGACCACCTCTCCCCCTCCCCGAGAAGATTCCTGGGTAACTCCTTTGAGCCAAGAGAAAAAACTTTGGCAGAAGCTTTCTGAGGCTTTTAGCTAAAATTATAGGAGTGAAAGACTCTGAATAAATTACTCACACACATAATTCATGCTCAAAATACAGTTTGTTCATTCCATCTCCACCCTCTATAATCTCAGTACATAATACACAGTGCCTTCTGAAAGTGGAAAATTGACTTGATAAACAGGTGTACCATGGATGAAGTCTGTTGTGAGCCTTCAATTCTGTGTGTCAGACATCTCAATCATGACTCATGACACTTGATAACCTAGAGTTAAGTATTATCAAAATCAGGCACGATTGTATCACAGATCTATGTCCAGATTATGTTAAATAATTGTTTTGAAATCACATCTAATCACGGGAAACAGCATTCTGGAAAATACTTCTAACCCAGCTCAGGTTACAGTCCTTGCAGCTACCTAATCAATAATGAGGTTTTCCAGCACCTAAAGAAATTCTTTTCCCTGAAAATATGAATGCCACATAGGCCTGGTAGACTTGCAGTTAATCCATAAAAAAACCCTCGTTTCTTCTGCAAACAGGACAGATTATGTTATTTTATCTGTTCAACTCTAGCATTTTTCTTGATAAAAAATTCACCAAGATAAGGGAGAGCACAGGGGCTCCCCAGTACAGATCAGGCTTCTGGGCTGAGGCCTTAGTGACTCTGTGATAAGCATCATTCCTTAAAGCAGCTAAAATTTTTTGGGGTAATTTTTGACTTCCACATACATTTGAGGTAATGTTGCATTTTTGGAATGTAGTTTGTGATCAGTTTTCATTTTTTCTCCATCTGCATACTCATTTCCTGGCTACAAAACTGTGATTTGGGAACATCCCATAAAGCTTTTTTAAATGAATCCCAATTGTGATTCAGGTTGTTACCTTCTACCCACACTTTCTCATGATCTCTTTTTATTTGTGTGCTTTGACAGAGTTGGTTGAGCACACACAGGAGTTTTCTGATGTGGACATAGGGCTTTCTTTACTCTTTTTTTTTTTTTTTTTTTTTTTTTTTTTTTTTTAT
>VZRH01003629.1:1701584-1743469 GCA_013397555.1 Urocynchramus pylzowi
TTTTTTTTTTTTTTTTGCATCAATTTTTTAATTGGAAAGTGCTTTTTCACAAGCCAAGTAGATTTTTTATGGGACTTTTCTAGAGTAATTACTATTGTGAGGGGCTTTCATTGTGCAATTAAGACAAACATTCTGCCACATTTGTTAATTACTGGAATACTGAAAACACCAAACAAAACAAAACACTCTGTCTTGAAAGTAATTGAAGAATCACTTAAGCCAGAGCACCCTGCACTGGAAAATGTAAGGTACAAACAAGCAGGCTGAACATCTGCTATCAGTGTGACAACCTTCTATAAAAAAACATGTCAAAGAGAATATATTATAGGTGCTGCCTACCTCCAAATACATCCTGCTTCTGAAAAAACGTTACTTCTCAGTAAAAATTAATGGGGTTTCTAATAGTGAAATTGTAATAATGGACTGTATCATTAAGAGAGGTCATTTCTGTGATGAAGTGGTTCAGCCACATGGGCCTTTCTTTCAGGTACTTCCTTTTTTTTCCCTAAAACTGATGTCCTAAAACTAAGTTCACCCTCCACCATCCAACCCCCAAACAAGAATATTTAGCACTTTCATTTTTTCTCAGCTAAAGCCAAAACACGAGGAGGTGCTGCCTCTCCCCACTCCAGCAGTTTTTGTGGAGCCATGAAAAGCTTATGCATGCCAAATTTCAAGTTCCTAAAGCTGACAGTCAATTTCTCATTGCCAGATATTCTGGTTTTCACACCAGAGTGATTATCAAATTTACAGGAACCATCAAATCAGCTTTCCTCACAGGATTGCTGGGAAGATTTTCAGTCCTTTTGCCATCTTTTGTCCATGCAACTCCTCACAGTGCCTGTGCAGCACCTAATGTTGGATGGATTCACCATCACACATTCCCAGTGGGGCAGGGGAGCAGCATTGAATGCAGTGCAGAGGTAGCTGAGGTTTAAGAAATCCTTCACTGGATCAGAGCTGGAATTCTGAGGTCTCAGAGCTGTCACCCCAACCACTGGATCAACCTGCAGAACCTGAGGCTCCACTGCTGAGATTTTAATCATAGAAACTGTTTGAGTTAATTAAAAGCTGGGTTTCTCTCTCAGGTCTCAGACAGAAGAGACAGTGGAAAGGTATTTCCTTGGGAGCAGGAATCCTCCACAAGCTTTTCTCTCTGCTGCTCTGCCTCTCTCCTTGCTCCTCATTAGCTGCATTAGGCATTGTAATCCCATTATGGAAATGAGCTGTGATCTAGGAGACATCCTCCCCAAACACCACCTTCTCTGGAGAGCTGGAGAGAGAAAGATATCATCTTAAACCCACCCCAGCCAATCAGAATAGGAATGTGACCAATCACTGACCAAAGTCATATCATAATTAGGGAATTAGAGCTGAAACCACAGTGTTTGGAAAATCCATTTTCAGGCTTTAGGAATAATTCTTCCCTGATGATTCCCACTTTTCAAGGCTTGTTTGGCTGATAACAATGAGAAAATTCACTCTTGTGCTGCATAATGGAGTGCCAAAGCATACAGCACATGCAAAAAAATTCATCTCAGTGCTGAAATCATCTGTCAAATGCCATAACATCTGTCTTACACAGCTGAACAAATTTGCCAATCTTCCAGTAGAATATGATAATGGTGATTAATGCATTGACAAGGTGACATGAGCTCCCACAGCAAGCAATATTTCAGAGAGGGGTTTTCTTTCTAAAACAAAGTAAGAGATCACAATAAACCCTGTGGAAAAACTGCTGCACAGAAATTGAGGGAGATTCTGGATGACCCTCTGTCACACATCCTTCACCATGCAATGGTTGATGCTGTGGCAGCCAGCCAGCCTGGGAAGCTGTGTGCTCCTGTGTCTGCTGTGCACCCACTCTGCCCTAATGAGGGTTTTATTGTAGACAAGATTACATTGTGGAACTTCAAATCAGGGTTTTTATATTCCTCCTGGGCTGCAATAAAGAATGTCCAGATAAAAGCCTTGCTTATTGGAAAGAGCTGATGTCCTGGTTTTCAAACAAAATAAAACAGAGTGCTTCAAACTTAACCAATTTCTTGCTGAAAAAAAAAAAAAATCCCATTGTGGTTTTCCCAATACAAGCTGTGTGGCAATCCTGCCATGCACATATTTGGCTTTACCAGGCACCAATCCCTGGTTTGTATCAATGGGGAACAGGTTGAGTATTTTCCCTTTGCAGAGCAAAATGACCTTCAGTGACAGGTGAGTTTGGACAAGTGTAAGAAAAGAGAAAATTACTTACTGCCAATGCAAGAGGATTGAAACCTTGTCATGGCCTGAGCTACTTTCTTCCATAGATTATTCTGGGGTCCTGCTTAGAATTTGTGCTGCAAAGTAAATAATTCTTCAATCATTGAAGATTTTTTTCTCTCTGAAAACGCCTCCTCCTCAGGGTAAGGTATAGACTTTAATATGGGAATAAACTAGAGAGGGATTTCAAAATATTTTAATAGGATTGATTCTTCAGCTGCCTTACATCGGGGTTACTGAATGGATGAATTTGATTCCAACCAAGAAAGTGAGATCTGTTTGTGGCAAAGATATAAACTTCTCAAATTTAGTTACCATTTCACTAGCATAAAATCTTTACTAAAAAGGGTAAATCAGATCAACAGTTTTATCACAAATGACACGACCTAGACATCTTATTGGAGTAGTTTGATTTATTAAGTTTTTCTGCCAATCTATAATTTCTGTATATGGGAACTACTCATTTGCACATCATTGAAATAAGTAACTGTTAGATAAGAGACAACTTGAGACCCACTTTCATTTGCATTTAGCAAGTCAAGCTGATGTTTTTCACATCATTTATTAAATGAGTTTCAGAAAGATACACACATTTTAATATCCCAGGAAAATACTTGCGATTAATCTTGTCTGTCTGTTCTCACAGGTTCTATAGAAAAATCCTACATGTTGCATTTATAAAAATCTAGCAGTAAGGACTGGGAGGAGAGCTGTGTAAAATATTTGTATTGTGACTTCTCTGTGGGCTAAATGATGTAAAACTATCCTTCCTTGAGGTTTTAGAACGTGCTTGCAATTAATTTGAAAATACTAATCAAAAGGCTTGTAAAAGGAAATGCATTGTAAAACAGAATTAGGTGGTTTTGGCTTAAATAAGTTGAAGATGTAAAGATGATTTCATTTGCTGCCCTTGTGGAGCCACTGCCTGTCTTTCTGCTCTCAGCACCAGCCAGAGCCACACACAGTTCCATGGAATTATGGAGACACTTTAAAAGCTCTAAATTGGCAGGTTCAGAGAGCAGTTTTTACACACTACTTATAATATCACAGATATTTCTAGAATAAGCAGCATAGAAAGGTTATTAATAGTAGTAGGAAAGAAACAGTTTCCCCAGAATAGATGTTGGGTGTAGAAGTGTTTTAGCAAAACCAAGGATTTGGATAAATGTGGAATGTGAGGGAAAAATCCTGACACTTCAGGTGCTAATGGGTTCTGTGGCACCAATTCAGCAACACAAGTGTGCAAAGGAGTGAAGGGCAGGCAAGTTGATAAAGCTATTTTGGAAAATATGATCTCAAAATAACCTCCCAATGCAAAAGATGAATTTTGCAGAGACAGTTCAGCTCGTGGTGATTTGGAAAGACATGGGGGTTCTGATTTGGCCCTGGACTTCTAGACAGTAAAACAAAGCAGTTGGTGACATGTCTGTTCTTTGAAAGAAATCAGTTGGTAACAAGGCATTTCATTCTTGCTTTGTTGTGACCCAGAACCTCAGAGAATTAAAGAAAAAATATAAAAACAACTTAATGGTAAACCTGGTAAACTGAGCAATCCAATGATAGAAACTATTTCCAAAGTTTTATCCTTTTTAACTTAAACAGTTAATTCACATCCATCAAAAGCCTTTCATGAGATGGATTTCATCTCTGAACACCATTTCATGCTTCATTTTACTACACTGATGGGGATTTTTGGGTACTCATTACTCACTTTTTTCTTTCTTTTTTTGTTAAGGAATAGAAATAATAAATCCAGAGGATGCTTTTCTTTCTTCCTCAGTCAAGACACATTTCTAGGGTCAAATCAAATACTTAAGCAGTGTAGAACAGCTGGTTTGTGCTTTGGCTTGTGGACATTGTTCTTGCCTGGTTTTGGGAAACACTGAATTTTGGGCAAGGCTTCAGGCTGGGTTCTCACAGCCCCTCATGTCCCAGCTGGCCTTTAGGAGCCCCAGCACAGTTAGACAGAAGGCAGGAAAGTCATTTACATGTGTGGAACTCTGGCTTCCCCTGGATGGATTCAGAATGGCTCAGTGATATACCCTGTTCTAAGCCAGGGTGGATTTCTGGAGAAAGGTGAAATTCTTGCTTTGGTGATGCTGCAGGTTGGGATGGTACAGCTGCTTCCTGAGTGGTGCCCAACCCTACCAAAACACACAGAACTTCTGCATAAATTGTTACTTTTAGAGAGCTTGTGTAGTTCAGACTAGAGCAAGTTTTGATCATCCTTCCTGTGAGTGTAAAGCAGAGGTGATCAAGTGGTAATTAAGTTGTTAGTGATGTCTTAATAAAGTTGTCTCTGTTAAAAATAAGGTCATACCTAGTAGGGGATAGCTCTTCCATCTGGACAGGAGAAGTATCCTCAGCCTGCTCACCTTGAAGTACCTTTCCATTCAGCCTTCCTGGAAAATTATTTCCAATTTTTATCTATTTTTCTAGACCTTTCCAAGAACATCCTGACCTTCTAAAAGCCTTTTCACCTATGAACGACTCTCTGAAGTTTAAATCTCTATAAGTCAGAATATATCTGCCAAAATTGTTTGAATCAGAAGCAGCCTGGTCTGTACACAGAATTTCCCCAAGTTCTATATTTGTAAATCAAGAAAATGAAATATGTGCACTGAGGCAGTAAGGAATGTATCCTCAGTGCAGATCACTTTTTTATAGTGAATATCTTTGAGTCACTTGTTAATTCTTCTGGTTAACTGGAAGTGACTTTTGTGGACTTTCTCCCTCTACAAGAGTACTTACTGAGTAGGAACTACTGCCTGTAGTCTCCTGAAGATTTTGTACCCAGGCTTTAAAAAATTCCCTGTGCACAAGGTGACAAAGAATTTGTTTTCTCTGAGAACAGTTGTAGTGTTGGGCACCAGAGTTTATGAGCAACGTGGAGGTGGAAACCAGGGATGTACCACAGAAGAAAAGGTGTTTTTTCCTTTTTCCTCTTCTCATAGAACCCAGAGGCAGGAGAAAATAACCCTGAAGGAAACAGCTTCCCTTCACAGCCACTACGACTGGGGCTGCTGGAGCATGTAATTACATGGAGGGGAAAAAGAGCATGCAGTGAAAGGTTGTCAAAAGCCTCAGGACTCCTAATTCTCTGTCTGTTGTTGGGAAGTAAAGCCCTCTGTGGCAGAACATGTTTGGGTAATTGGAAAAGGAACACCTACTGCTTTCATTAGGCTGACTGTACCTATGTAAAATAAATGTATATTGGCAGTATTTTCCTTATGCCCACAAAGTTCTTATCTCCAGAGAAAGGGAAAACAAAGGCAACATGTTATAATTTGTAGAGTATACTTAAAACTATGGATATAATTATGGTCCAACTGAGAATGAAAGTGTGTAATATTCAGAGGATAAAGCTGGGCAATGCTGTTTTGAAGTTCCAGAGAGGATAAGTGATGGCAGGGAAAAGGGAAGAAAACCAGCAGTGGAGTAATGTCAGTACATCCTGGTCTCTGCTCTAGAAGGGAAGTTGGAGAGAAAACTGTCTGTCATTGTGCTGGGCAAACAGGAAAGTTTTGTAAAACCAAGAATAAAGGGAGAATTTGTATATGAATTCCTTTTTCACCAAGTTCCCCCACCTTCAAGCCAACAGAGAAATTATGAAACAATTCTATTTTGTGTATTTCAGATGCATAATGAGCAAATACTGCACTCCCATGACACCAAAGCTAAAACTGAGATGTTTCTTCCTGACCTGAGAAGGAGACAGAACATATAAAACTCAGTGAAAAAAACAGAGCTTCCTCTTGTCTCCTTTTTCAGTGTTGCAATTTGACACCACTGCTTGGTTTTGATGCATTCAGAGAGGGAGGAAAAGAGTCATAGTTTAGATATGCCAGACTTTTACTTAAAAATAAAACTGTAAAATCTTGGTAAGCCTGTGTACTATGCAGGAGTATAAATGGACACAAAACATGTTTTACACACTCCCACCAAATACCTTTTAATAAATACTGGATCAATATTTTCTCAGATACTCAATCAGCCTTTCCCAGTCTCTAAAAGGGGTCATAAAATGTTATTCAGCAGAGTCAGCAGCAGCTCTGCTCCTACAGGGCAGAGGAGTGTGAACAGGCTGTAATTACTGGCTTCAAGTGTTCTCAGTAGTCAGGGACCTATTAGCTATCATTAATTGGTGGCAACAGTTCAGGCAGTTGTACAAAGACAGATGAGCTGAGGGGACATGGCAGGGGCCAAAAGTTGAAGAATCACAGCATCAGTCAGAGCAATGGACCTACCTGGTCCAATTGCAAAAAATACCCCAAATTCTCCCAAAGATACCACCAGATGTTTGAGTCAAATCAGCTTTTTCCAAAGGAAAGGTGACAAGAAACTGCATGTTCCTTGTTTGTTGAGGTTTGTTTGTTCTCAGTTCTCCAGCTGGCCCCAGACCAGGGAGAGTCTTCACTGAGAAGTGGAGTCTCCTGTTCAGGGTCACAGAGTCACACTCAAACAGAACAGACTCAGACAAGTCCCTTGATCCAAAATTGTCACCCATTGAACCCCAGGCTTCTCAGGACAAAAGCACAGGCACTGAACCTTCAGTGTCTGAAAAGTGAAGGACCCTCCAAGCCTCTGCCTTGCAGTGTTAAAGGTCATTACCACAGTTAGTTGTTATCCATTTCACATCTTTTACACCTTTTCTTCCTCACTGTCTGTACCAATCTTTTCCTAAACAGACAAGATACTCTGTTCTTCCATTTGACTGACTTAAACTGACAGTGTCAATTCTCAGTGCAGAATTAAGATTAATTGTAAAGTTACAGGTAACCTATGACACAGAAATAAAAATGATCAAAGATTCACCTGCATACGTCTTGTTTCTTTATTTTATAGCTCCTTAAATACATTATTTATTGTTACTTGATTGTAGTTTTTAAAAGGTTTTACAGTCATTGGCAAGATTTTCCAAAGACAAGTGCTGTAGTCCATTCATGATGAACAGAAGCTCCCATTAATGACAGTGAGAGCTCAGGATCAATAGCAAAATAGCCCCAGGGTCCCAGCTGTGCTGGAATAATCACAGTGTCTGCTCCCTGGGGCTTCCAGGGCTGAAGGAGATGAACTGCTCTAAGTAGACAGCATTAATACAGTCAGACCCTGTATCACACTGGTCAACATGTGACCTTGGGTCTCAGAGTGACAGAAAAATCTCTGCCAGTACATGTTAGCCAAGATTTTAACAGTGAACTTGAAAAGCATCAGAGTGCTTGGAATTTCTAAACTATGTAGCCTCCTAAACTCTTTCACATTATAGCTTCAATCTGTCTTTTATGTCAACCTGGGATTCAGAAAGTCTTCCTCATGCTCTCTTTTATGAGATATTTTTTAAGTATTCTGACTTGCAAGAATTATTTTTTCCCCCTATTTTTCTTTTTCTTGGTAAGAAAGAATTTTCTTCTTCTAAAACATCATTTCTTGCTTTGGCTTTTATGTCTCAGAGTGGGCATGAACTCAAGAAAGCTTTGCCATTTGCTGCAGTCAGGAGAAGAATTGAGGTACTTGAATGATCTCTTTGGAGGAAGGAGTCTATTAATCTAGGTCTTACAGAGTTCTTTATATATTTATGAGGCTTTAAAATGGATTATTAATAAAGTCTATTCAGATCTTCATGTTGTCATCATATTCTCTCTTTGTTTTACCAACAATGCCAGCTTGAAGAGATTTTTAGCAGAATTTCCCATAAGTGTCTTGATTCCTTGCATGCCTGGAATGTGATCCCTGTGGAAGTGAATGAAGTTTCTATAATGTCCTTTTCTAAGTGTTCCTCATAACTTCCATCTACTCTGATTCCTCCTAAAGAGCTCAACCATGCTGTCATTGCTGTTACTAAACCCATCACTCTTCTTTGTGCAAAGACCAACTTGTCATTACACAAAAGTACCTGAGGGACGGGGTGGTTTCAGCCTGAAGGAGAACCATTACACCTCCCTGAAATTTTGATCAGTGCTGATTTTAGTCATCAAATTAATAGTATGTCATAGTTTATTAAGCTAATCATCAATGTGCTATTCCATATTTTTGAACAGGTTTAAAGCAGTTATTGGTGTACTGTGTTTATTCACACATATATATATTTTAGGTTGTTTATTCACACATATATATATTTTAGGAGACCCAAATGAGTGCTAACAGCTGTATTTTATCACCAAAAACCTCACTGTTAATAATTCCTGAGTCAGCTTAAGAAACATCCAGTATACCTGTGCACATAAAACCAACAGCAGTGTTTAATTTCTGATATTCTCCCTAGCACCTGCAACAAACCTTCCCCTGGGACAGAGGGAAACAAGGAAATACACCACAAGGAAAGGAATTTTCCACTCTCAAGTAGGGTGACAAAAAATTGTGGAGTCCTTCATCACTGGGAAAGAGTAAAGCCATGTCCTCACCCTCATTAACACTGGGAAAGCTGCAAATGATTAAATTGGCAGAATAAGCCCAGATTGTGAATGTTGTCATGGTCTTTATCTACAGCACAACCTGGGGGCAGCAAGACCACTTAGTCTGGCTTGTTCAGGCACTGAAGGCTTAGCCCAAAAAAACTGATGGTCCTTTCCTGATTAACCCATAGGTCATTGCTCAGGTAAAGCTGTTTAAAATGTCTTTCTTGGCCATTTGCTACAAGCAGAGGCCATGATTTGTCTTAGCCCCATGTCCCGTTGAGAACAGAGAAATGTATCACAAATACCTGTGAATTTCTGAAACTCTCAACTGATTTTTATCTGACCTTTTCCTGAAACATTATCACACAAATATATTTCTCTAGTCAAGCCTTGGTTTTAAATGGATGAAAGGACCAGGGAGAAAATAGGATGTTTCATTTTGGTGCTTGTTTGGGATTTTCTATATAGAAACCTCCAGTAAATAAACCTCTGAATGAAAAATTGATGCAGGTTTTCTTTTTTTACCTTTCTCCCCTTATCAGAAATGCACTGAGCCTTATCTCACTGAATATATTCCCTGATCTTGGCTATTCATTAAAAGTAATAGAACAGCTAAATGACTTTGGGACGCAGTAACTCCAACATATTTTGTTTAGTTTCTTCAATAAATCATATTGACAGAGGTTCCTTTATTTTGCTATTGTGTCACTGTAAAAGAATGAACTATATTTTGAAAATTTCCATCCCTGTTGCTTAAGCTCTGCTCTACTAAGTTTAATACCCTGACAATTCCAGCCATAATTTACTCCTGGAACAGGTCATTAAGTACGCATTGCTGCTTTAGACTTCTTCTTTGATCCATTGCCTTTTATAAAATATAGAAACAGTCTAAATAGTCTCCATAGAAAGAATTTTCTTTTGGGGTGGTATTTAACTATGAATCATAATACATAATTCACTCACCCATCCAGAAACATTTCTTGCACCACACAGACACGTCGCTTTCATTCTCCAAAAGCCATATGGCCCTTCATCATTTGCCACAGTGGACTGATTCA
This sequence comes from Urocynchramus pylzowi, assembly GCA_013397555.1. Lineage (NCBI taxonomy): Eukaryota > Metazoa > Chordata > Aves > Passeriformes > Fringillidae > Urocynchramus > Urocynchramus pylzowi. The sequence continues at coordinate 1,711,297 of VZRH01003629.1, forward strand.
GAAATAATCAGGTTAATCATATTACCAGAGCTAAGTGAGCAGATATGCTGGGGAAGCAGGGAGTGTCTTCTGTGCTACCTGGGTAATACAAGTGCTCCGTGGCAGCTCTCCAGGGATTGTCAGAGGCACTTCCAGGAGCTGCTGGGATTTGTGTGTGAAACTACCAGGGCAGCTGGGCTGGGGATGCATCACAGAGCTGTAAGCTGCTCCCTTGGGCAGAGCAAAGGAGCTGAGAACACCCCAGGGAATGGTCACAGCTCATCTCCAGGGAGGAAATGTCATCCTTTTCCTCCAGAGATCTGTGTTGAATCGCCATGAAGTAAGAACATTTATGAATTAAATAATCATGTTGCAATTACGGGATCACTCCTGTCACTTCCTGAAACCTTCGCCTTCAGAGCATCCCATTGGGGTCTATTAAATAACCTGGAGAGTTTGCAGGACCCTGCACAGAGAAAGCATCTATTTCTGCAGTGTTAATGGATCAAATTCCATTATCCTTATTACATTGATAATATCTCTGTCTAGAACAGGTCGGTTTCAAATAACAGCACTTAAAAAGTCTTAAAGAATAAAGAGGTTTAGAGTTCAGAGAGATTTTACAGAAAGACCAGTGTTGTCTATAAATACATATAAGGCAACTGCACAAGTAATTTTATCCTCCTAATGTATAGAAAAATTTTGTTATCTATCATCTAAATAATCTATCAGTCTTCACCCTACACTTCTAGCTTATCCATTTTTCATGTTTGTTTTTTTTCCAAGATATTAATCATTTAAACCTATTTATAAAGGTAATATATTTACATGTCTAGACATCTGAATATTCAAGCTCCATTTCTCATTCCATGCAGCAAAAATTGATTAGCCGTAGCTAGAGAAAATTTGTCAGAGAGTAACTGCCAATATTAACATCTGCCAGCCAATCTTCTTTATAATCAGCAGTAAAAAGAAGTGATTTTGCCTCTTGGGAGAGCTTTCATGGTTTCCTTTCTCAAGTCACAGTTTGTAACTCTCAGGGGTGTGAATATAAATAATATTTCAATTCTCCATAGATTCATCTATCAAATGTTTAAAGTGATGACAGGACCCGAGTAACAAAACACTGGGACAATGACATCCCCAGGCTGCTCTATTAAAGGGAAAAAAACAGAGTCAGCTTAAAAGATCTGTGGTCTGAAATGAACTCTGGCAGTAGGATTGACCCAAGGTGTGCAGGGTGATAATAAAGAAAAGATCAGTGCAAATACAGAAACAGCTCTCGTGTCTCAGTGAAAACAATGTCAGATCTCAGCAGCGTCTGCAGCTCAGGGTCTGCACACTTCAAACAGCCAACAAACAAACAGAGTGTTACAGCTGAGATATCAAAACCACAGGGACCTGCTGGATGCCAGTTCCTATTAATTTTAATGGGCATCTAGCAGCCAGATTCCTTGGGATGGTTTGAGATTCTGCACAAAGCATTAATAAATGCCTGTATTCCCCCTGTCCTAATTCACATCAGCGAGGACTCCTGATGTGGAAACTAAACCCAGAATCTGGTCAAAGGGAGGGTACCCAGGGAGTACCCAGGAGAGTTCTGGGGATGCCTTGTTGTGCCATGGGCAACTTGTGTAGTCTAATAATGGCATCATTCCTTTCCCTGTGCTGGGAATAGGAACTGACTGGAAGCTGATCCCTTTTTCTGGAGCGTTCCTTGAACTTGGCAAGGGGGAACCTTTCTTGAGCCCACAGCAACACATGGAAGCACCTCCAGGCAGGTCTCAGTGCCCAGGATGGTGGGGTTACACCAGGCAGGTCTCAGTGCCCAGAATGGTGGGGTTACACTATCTTCCCCCTTTAATATCCTGAGTGCTGGACTGTTCACCAGGGAATTCAATCTGAAAATTGAAAAGGTTATTTCAGAATTCATATTGATGTCTCAAATGGTACTTGACAAAACTAATGACAACCTATTTAAAGACTGCATCTGCAGTGCTTAAAGCAATTCGCTTTAAAATCTTTTACAAAAGAACATTAGAATTGTATCACTTTTTGTATGAGTTTTCTGCTATACCATTCAATAGAAGAGCAAAAATCTTGAGGTAGTTATTAGTCATGTACAGTATTTATTAAGAAAATGTGGGAGACAAATTTGTGTTCCTTAGTTATTTTGCATCGCCTGAAAAGAATTTTTCATCACACCTGAATTCAGATTATAGCAAGTAATCAGTGAATCACAAGAGAGAGAATTTTCCTTGGTTGTAAAGTATATTTGCTACCACTGTAATGCACACCAATCAGAAAGGTAGAAAACAAGGGAAATGACTGAACCCTCCATAAAATAGAATAGCTTGTAGACCAGCCATCCCCATCAGAAAGTGACTGAGCAAACATCTCCTCACAAAGAGCTGTAAATTAACAGAGCCTCATTGCCCACAGAGCAGCCAGCCAGATTTACAGCAGCATCTGTCTCTCTGTACTTAGAGACTAAGCAATTATTTTATTCCTAAGCACTTTTTTCTCAGAGACAAAAGGCTATCTTTCTACTTGCCCTCCCCAGATTTTTTTAAACAGTCTGTTGGTAGGTTATTTGAAAAGCCAACAACTGCCTGATCTGTTCTCAATATAATTTCATCATCTGTATTTTGATTTGGAAATGTGTGCACCAAGACTGAAATTATTTTACTCCCATAGGGGTAACACTCTGTTTGAAGTGCCCATTAACTAATCCTAAACAGTGGTGGAAAATCAGTGCAAATACATGTGACATCTACATGAACACCAAGTGAATTCATAAAGATTACTGCTGAATGCAAAATTATTCCACTGTAGAAGGGATACTTGAAAGAAAAAGTTGCTGAAATAAGGAGCTAGTAATAAAAATATATGTGTCATTCAGTAATAGTTCTTTTATATTATGTGGTCATATTTATTTGTGTGCATTTCTGTCCCGTTTAAGCTTTTGGGGGCTTAAATTTTGTCTGGTAAAACTAAGTCCATGATTTCTACTAAATTTTGGGTTTGGGATTAAATTTTGTCTTGCCAGATCTAATATCCTCTGAATATTCACCCCATTACTTCCCAGGCTGTGGGGAAGGCAGAGCTTCAACCCCCAGATTTAGCACTATCAGCTGTAATCAGGAAGAGAGGAAAACAAATTTGCACACCACCTTCAATGGACAGGGTTCTGAGGGCAACTGAATTCTGAGTGCAGAATCCAGAATGCAATATGCAACATGGTAAAATGCAAATTTATAATTACAGTGAAACCAGAATTGCTGTAATCTAGACATGTTCAGAATGATGAAACAAATTTAAAATCTGCATTGTTATTATCTGCTAACCCAATTTCCTACACAAGTTGATTTTCCAGTCAATTTCTCTGAGTTAAAATGACTAGGATGGAGTACTTGAGATATTCACTCACATTTATTCCAATATTTGTGTACAAATACGATCAGTTCTTGTCTCTAACATTTAAAGTTATCTCCCACACTCATTCTTTCATATCCTCAACCCCAGTACAACCTCTCAGTTCATACTTCCAAAACATAAGCTGATATATTGATGTCATTTCTCCATTCTAGACACCCTGAGATGATCATGATAAAGAGACTAAATAGAGCTGAAGCTCATAAAATTACTGGAAAAGGGCTTTTATGGAAGGTTAATTTATGCTGGCATCATCTGGGGTAAAGACAAAGTCTTTTTTGCAGTGTCTGCACAGCAGGAGCAAAGGGAGGTCCCAATTCAAGATCAGGAAACAACATTCTAACATTCTACCACAGCATAATACAAATGATCTTCAAAGTCACATTAAGAGCTGAACTGAGAACAGCTGATGGATTTGTTCTGTTGTGGAATAGAAGTTATTTTGTCTTTACTCCTTTGTCAACTAAGGAGGGAGAAGCTAAATATTTTACTTGACTGAAACCTGCAGAAATCAAACTGTGGCTGAAAACAGTTCTGCAAAATTGCTTTAAATTTTGTGAATAAGTTAGACTAAAAGAAGAACAACTGACCAATATTTTCAAATATTATATATCTGCACGATCCTACAGACTCTGAGAGCTCAGGTTTATTATTTAATACCTATTCAAGGAGAAATGGAATCAGAGCACACAGCCCTGTGCAGAACAGAGCTCTTTTGGAAGCAGTCAGGGAAAATTGGGTTGGGTGTTCCCTCCATGGCACTGGTGCTGTAATTCCCATTCCTGCTGCCCTCCAAGGCAAGGACACAAAGCCCCACCAGTGCAGCAGCACAGGCACAGAGCTCTTGGACCCACCCAACCTTTAGATTCCTTCCTGTGAGGGCAGGACAAGGGGGTTTGTGGACTCATCATCAAAATCAATAAAGATTTCTCATAATTACATTAGTGTAAAGGTGAAAGCCATTACTGAGACCTCCAGATTCAAATACCTGTTTAACACATAATTTTTAAACCTCTATTGCAGCTGAGTTTTGCATGGTTTATGAGACTGGAATCACCAGATCCTAAGAATGGCTTTTTTCCCCTTATCTCTTAGTGTTAGGGGTATGGGGTTTGTGTGTAGCAAATATAAAAAGGTCCATGCTTGTTGTCATTCACTGTGAGGGAGATGTGGGCTTTAGCACACGACACCCTGGATGTTTATTTATTTACTTCCCAAATATTTGAACTGCTGTGCTCTGGCTGTCCTGGATTAGAGCTGGATCTGATGTGTTTTGTCAGCAATCTGCACAACGATCTGGGTGCAGCTCCAGCCTGTGCAATTCTGGGGCAAGGTGAGGCCCCAGGAAATGCAGGATCCCATTACACACAGAATGTTGGATCCAGCTTTTGAAAACCCAGATCCTCTTCAACAAAAAGTCAGAACATATTGTGGCTTTCCTTTGCCTATTGTATTACACCCCCTCTTGTGAAAAGGAAGCAAAATTTTTTTCATGCTGCATTTTTTATGGGGTAAAACATTTTTATAGGCATCGTTGTGATAAAGTGTTTAGTTAACATTCCAAGCAGCTTTTAGGAGAACAATATGTAAGCTTTAAATCCTTCTTCAGTTTAGCATGTAGGCATTATCATCTGTTAATATCTATTGGTGCATTATTTTTATTTTTCTTCAGCATTTATCTTTTAATCCTACAGTAGATTTTTGTGTTGGGGGTCATGGTGGTGGTGGTCATAAAAGTCATTAAAAGTCAAAAAGACTTTATTTAATTCGGTATTCTACATGGTTTATCTTTCTGAAGGTGGATTTTGTCCCCTAATCCTCTTCCAATGCAGTAGTAGCCATGAGAATAGAACCCTGGGGCTGTACTTTCTGCAGTGTCTCTTCTCTGAATCCAGTAGCAAAGTTATTGCAGTGCCCTGTAAAGATTTCCATGGCTCCAGTTACCTGGCAGCTGGATCTCCCTCTGTAACCCTAATCATGGTTAGGAACAATGGGATTATCCACCCCTGGATGTGACTCTACATCATTTTAAGCAGTTTCCAATCTTGAATCTTGCTACTTAATACATGGGAACAAGCATGTAATGCAATTTACTAGTCAAAGTCAACATTTGCTGCATTGCCAATGTTATTTATTTTTTTTACAAAGGAGAGAGATTGAGAAAAATGGCATGCACAAAGGGGATAAAATGCCTTCTTGCAGAAAACTGAGTTACTGAAGGAGATCTGAAGACTTTGGTAATTTGGTTTATGTTATACTTGATATAACCATAACACATCCATCAAGATTAACCCAGCCTAGAGAAATGGCAAATCACATTAACTTGTTGGGCCACTAGGTGAAAATTGAGGGAGCAGAGTAAAGAAAATATAGATAATTTGTTTGTATGTGTAGCCCTAAATGTTTCTAATGTGAACTGTAGTGTCATTATAGACACTGAGTAGAACACTCTGAATGCTTGATTGCTCTCTGGCTATATGGAATGAACCTAAATAGCAAATATTTTATTAACTCTGATGCTAAGAAATGCATAAAGTAGAGATTGGCCATGAGCAGCAATAGCAGGTTTTAGTGATGTGACAAAATTGAAGCATGCAACACACTTCTGAGTGCCATCTACTGGCATCTCTTTAATTAAGTGCTACATGCATTCGTATGTAGGGAAATCTTCTAATGTTACAGAAGTCTAACCCATAATCTGCATCATTAAACCTTTTAGCTCTCCCTGCATTATTTTCATTGAGCCTTATTTTCCCAGGATATGTCCTAAAGTATGAAGTTTTCAGCTGTTATGGTTGTTTTTTGTTTAGTTCACCACACAGTCAATAGGGGTTAAAGAAATTAATACTGGAAACTAAGAATGAATAATCATCAGAGCTGTGTCATTACCTTGCAGTGTTTCAAAGTGCATGAACATTGCACAGAACAAACTTCTAGTTTGGCCTCTAGTTCATCATCGTGTCAATAAAAGCCTGAAACAGTCAAGAATTGGAAGCCCAGGGCTGGAAAAAGCAGCTCTCAGAGACCATTTTCATTTGCAGAGGTATAATCATTTGCTTGGCTCATGTACTCAGCACTTCATATTTATGCTCAGTGTGTCACTGGGAAACATGTGGGAATACAGCTTTTTCTGGCAAGGTTGGACCAACTCCAGTATCACTTTTCCTGTGGTGATGAAATCTGCTTTGAAATTTCTGTCCTCAAAATGCAAGTCCTGTTGGAAGTGTGGAATGATGTGTGTGCAGGAGGGCTCTGATAAAGCAATTTAACCAGGGAATTCAAGGCCCAGCCATGCATTAGTGGCATCTTTGCTCCTTCTGGAAGGCAGGGAAGGTACTGGAATGTCTATTTGCCATGTGTTACCCTGTAATTCTCATCTTATTTTCAAACAACCAGCTGTGATTTAAGGAATGACTGGCTGGATGCTCTCTCACACCATAGCAACCCTGAGAATGGGCTGCCAGGGCCAATGGTAACCAGCATTTATTTCAGATTTTCCATTGCTCTGAGATCCATGTGTAAAACTTCTTGGCTAACTTTTTTGTAGCTTTACTCTAGTATAGTGCTTTTATAAATATCTGTGCCTATGACAAAGAAAAGTATCTTTAAATGATGAAAAATAACTAAAAAGTGTGGACAAAAGAGCAGGTTCTGGTAGATCTCCTCACTACAGTTAATATTTTATTCATAAAAAGTCCCATTTTCAAACTCCAGCAGGGATTTTTTTTTCTGCTATGCCTTGACATAACCTTTGCCATTTCATGGTCTCAGTCACACTGGTGGTTCACAGCTGTTCTGTGATCGGGGTAATAGAGCCAGGTCCTTCTCACCCTCTGTCATTTCCAAGCTAATGAGCTCCCTGGTTGTACCAGAAATTCTTGTTACTCATTCCTGTATGGTTGTGCATTTTGTGCTCTTACATTTCATCCTATTTCCATTCCTCCAGTTCTAAATGTCATCCAAATTGTCCTGTAGGGTATTCCACTCTTCCTTTACATTGGTGATGTCTCCCAACCACCTTTCAGAACCAAATGTCACAAGCATTGTCCCAAACTTTTGTGTCAGCTTACTAATTAAAATGTTAAATACAATGGACCCTAGCACTAATCCATAAAAATTCCACCAGCAACTTTCCTCCCATTTAACCTGAGCAGAAGGACTCTCTTTGGAGTCAGAGGAACACATTTTTCTTATTGGTAATTTTTATTCTGTAGTAGTCAAAGTAAATGACCAGGGCTGTGAGAAGGGAGAGCTAAAATCAACAGTGACTCCTGAGGTGCTTAAAGTTAAGTATGTGCTCAACTTTTCAGCTGTAAATATCAGAGGGGAAATTTCCCTCTTAAACTTTTTGCCCGGAGTGGAATCTTGCTGCCTGTGCATCCTGTTGCCAGAGCAACCTGCACCAGCTCTGGTCCAGTGGCAAAGATCAGCTGCTGCTCTCAGAACAGACACCATAACAGAAATGTGGGCATCACTTCTGATTTTTGAACACTCAGACCAATATTATCTAATTCTATTTCCCATATTTCATAAAAATGGGGATTTTTTTTTTTTTTGTTTCCCCCACATCAGAAATTAGTTGGGAAAAGTGAACAGAATTCTTCAGTGACATCCAATATTACAGCTTTTACTAATTGTTTAATAATGAACATTTTTATCTGAAATATGCAGTGAAAGGCAATGCAGTGCCATCAGTCTGATTCCCACATGCAAAATTGTAACAGATCCAGCTTCAAGAAGACTTGAAGGAAAATTTGCAGAAAGCTTTTTTTGATTCAGCCTTTGATCCTCAGCTCTACTCAGATCACAGGTCCTACATGCCTGAAACTTCCTAGGTTTAACTACTCCTGGAAAGATAAAGGAACTCAAAGCACACAAAACAGATAATTCCCATCTGAACAGAATTCAGGCACTACATTTCTGTCTCCTCATAAATACATACTTCCAGTGCCTCAAGGAGAAGCTTGGTTAGAATTTTTAGAATTTCCTTTTCATAGTTTCTTCTGCTGCTGTGGAAAAAAAAAAATAAAATAAAATTATATCCAACAATATCTAGCTCTGTTGGACTTTGTTCAGTATTTTTGCAATAACAATAACAAGTACTAAAAATTGTCTTAAACAATTGCTGCACTACAGAGAACCAAAAAACCCTCACACAAAAACAAATAATGAAGGATTATCTTCACTTAAAATACAATGCAGATTATAGAGTAACGTATACAAGATTTTAATGTTCAATACAATCAAGCATTCTGCTGTGCTCACTGAATATGCTGTGGCAAAATAATGTAAAAGTTAGTCAATTATTCCAGGCAGATTTAGGATGCTTTTTTTTTTGTGTGTAGCTGCATAAATTAGAATGAATTTTGTTTCATTAGAGGCAGTAAAAAGGAGGATTAACTTGGAAATATTTTGGTGAAAATTTCTATCAAGAATAGATAGAAATATAGCAAACACAATGCAATGTTGAGCAGATAATCCAAAGAACCTCTTGGGTTTTGACAATTTTGGAAACAGTCTGGGTTTTCTTTTCAGGACCTCTGACAGAAGTTTTGTATTATTGATAGTATTTTTTAACCATCCTTCTGCTTGATTCAGAGCAATCAATGCAGAGATACCAGCTGATATTTTTACCCTTTTTAATGTAAATTGTGTAAATCTCTGCTCATGGAAATTTTCATCAGAATGGCTTTTCAGGCTGGAAATTGATGTGTTTCTCTCCTTAGGATCAATCCCATTTCCCATTTTATGGTGAGGCAGGAGCTCTGTAAGCAGCAAAGCTCCCTTACATAAGACACAGAACTGATGGCTTTGAAGTCCAGGTTGTGTTTGAGGGGACCCATTCCTGCAGGACCAGAGCACTTCCCCTGAGTGAACAGGAAATAAACACCCCTCAGTGCAATTTCATTAATTTTTATTAATTTTCATGAGAATGTGTTCCCTTGATCGAATGTCACATATTTAGAAATGAAACCAAGTCCATAGTTTTACCCATTTCTCCTGAATCAAAACCATTTATCTGCTTTGCTCAATTTTCCACCTGCACATTTTCCCCTTAAAGTATAAGAAACACACTTTCCCTGTTCTACTTGGAAATCTACAATCACATGGTCTCTTACAGTTCACTTTGTTCAATATTTCATGTTTTGCAGCTTCTCAGGTCAGAGATGGGTGCTCTTCCCCACAGAGTGGTACCAGGCAGCACTAACCAGAGACTACTCTTGATGCTGATAGGCAAAAAATAGAGATATTCTCCCTTGTCATCCTTATAGAGTGATCAATTGTGATGAAAACAAAAAATAAAAGGAATGCATTCCCACTCTACATCCTGCAATGCAGGAGACTTTAGGATTTATCCAAGTAAAAGACACTTAGAAAATCTGCTTCATATCTGCCTAACCTAAATAAAAATGAATTATTTCCAGATTGTTAACTTCCAATCTTCTGCATCTTATTGCTTCTTCTCCATTCATTTAGTAAATAAAAAAATTTAAAAAAAAAACCAAACCCCAAGATCTGCCTGCAGCTCCCTGGCAGCTCTCAGGTGTATCACACTCCTTAGCAGGGCTCACAGTGTTGGTCCAACACCTTTCCCAGGATTATTCCTGGAATGAACCCAGGTCAGCCCAGGGCCTGCAGTGTGAGCTCCTGGATGGGTTTGCTGAGCACTGCAATTCATACAAGGCTGGCTTCTGTGTTCCCAGCTTCTCACATCATGCCTCCCGTGCATGTTTTGAGAATTACATTAAAGGTCACTCAAAAAGCCAGGTGCAAACGTATCTCCAAGTCTGAGTGGTTCTGTAGATTCCTGTAACCACTTGTCTAAGATTATTCACCACTTTAAGCACAGTTGCTGAGGTTAATTAGATTTATGACCCCTAAAAATTTTAAGTGCCTCTGATGACTGACTTTCCAACTGATAATTTTGTGTGAGAAACAGAAAAAGAATAACAAATAGACTATGAATAAATAAACTCTTGATATCCATTCACATGAGGACAGAGAATATGTTTCTGACATTTAATTAAATATCCAAACGTCCAGAAGATCTACAATAAACCACTTTGCAAGACATCTAAATGTCAGAGAAAACACATCTTACATGATTTTTTTTTTTTTACCACTGCAGCTATGAAGAAGATACAACATCTTTTTTAAAAGACACAGAAACAACAAGCACATATTTTATCTTGAAAGTACTTTTTCAAAGGCTTCTGAGCAGCCAGTTTTTGCAGTATGACGAGTGGAATTATTTTAATTTATCACACAGCAGTTTGAAACATTAGTTTTACAGATATGCCACTCTGCTCTAGTATAGTTCAAGTCCTGAGAGTCACACTACTCAATGCATGGCAAAACACTGGAAACATTAAATTGAATTTTTTCCCTAAGTACATCTAAGACCAGGATCTGAAGATCTTTTCCTATATCTAAATGCTGCAGAAAGACTGTTCTAACCTGCTTTTTTATGCACATTACTTCTTCCTTCCTATTTTTTGTCAAATTCTTAACGTCCTCTGATCTGCTCAGGGGATGTGTGAGGTACTGCACCCTTCTTAATACCCCCTGTGGCTGAGGTTTGATTTCTGTAATTGCAGTGAATGTGGCAGGGTCCTACATGGGCCTCACATCCTGGGAAATGAGGGAAAGCTGCAGCTCCTTCCCTTCTTCATGGGCTCAGCTGCATGCAGGCCATGTCACAAAGGTGCCTTGCCAAGATAAATGTTCCCACATTTGCTTTAACCTTTCCTCTGCTTTTTTTAAAAGATAAATAAAATGCAAGGAGCAGTTTGTGCAAAAGGTGCTGGAATTATGGGCAGAATGAGATCCTTTTGCTGGTCTGTTTTAGGGGACCATAGCAATGCTGTTGAAATGCTGGAAGTTTCCTCTTTCTTGCATCAGGAAAATCATTGTGTCATGGCTGTGGGTTAACTGAATGAGCTGCAGGGAGGCCAGAACAGCAGCTGTAGGAGAAATAAAAGTGTCATTACTTTCAGAACAAACTGCAAGGGAAGAGGCCACAAAGAATCAGACAGGTATTAATGGGGAAGGCTCAGGCTGCCAGTTTGCTTCTCTGGAGTTTGCTTCTGAGCAAGCACCTTCTGTCCTCTCACGAGGTACCACACCTAGAACCAAACTAATTAAAATTATAAATGTCCCACTCAACTGAAATACAGATAAGCAGTACTTCCATGGCTTTGGAGTGACCTTCTGGCCACCTTTTGGTGGCACTGGCACTACAGTGGAACTGTTGATAAATCCCTCCCCAAAGTCTCCTGTAAAGCAACAGGTCCAGCCTGACAGATCAGCTCAGATCCCAGATCCTGGGGTCACATCCCTGAACCTGGGGTCAGATCCCTCATCCTGGGGTCACATCCCAGATCCTGGGGTCACATCCCTGAACCTGGGGTCAGATCCCTCATCCTGGGGTCACATCCCAGATCCTGGGGTCAGATCCCAGATCCTGGGGTCAGATTCCTCATCCTGGGGTCAGATCCCAGAACTGGGGTCAGATCCCTCATCCTGAGGTCAGATTCCAGATCCTGGGGTCAGATCCCTGATCCTGGGGTCAGATCCCTCATCCTGGGGTCAGATCCCTCATCCTGGGGTCAGATCTCCTCCAGAGCTGTCACCCCACTGCCCTGCCATGGCATCCTGCCCGGTGACATCCTGCAGTGCCTTTGACCCTGCTGGTCACTGCTCACCCCTGCCCAAGGCCACCAATGGCAAATGTCACTCATCTGCAGCCCAGGCCAGAGCAAACACAGCTGTTTTCACTCAGCACCGAGGGTCTGCAGTCATCTGGAGTGTAAATGGGCAGTTAATGAAATCGCCCTCCCAAAGCTTTGTAAGAAATCTATTAAACAAAGAGTTGCTGCTATAAACAAACCAACCTGGGTCACAGCTTCAGCTCTTTGACCTCTTCAGTGGATTTTCTGGTTTTATCAGGAGAGCTTCTTTACATTTTTCCTAATTTGCCACCAATATTTTAAAAGTTGTTTAAAAAAAGAAAAGAAAAAAGAAAAAGAAAAAAGAAGGATAAGATTTGGTACTGATAGTTGTAAGTCTGTTCAGAATACAGGAGGAAGGTTAATTAGCTTTTCTGACCTGAAGAGTCTAGGAAAGTATCCCTGGTGACTCACTAATTGCTGCTCAATGCAGAATAGTGTCTGTGAAGGAAAGTGCATGAAGGCAGACACTGATAATAATGTTACTTTGATTTAAAATTCTCTACCTGCAAGGACATAATGCTGTTTCAGTACAGCATGCACTCCACTGATAGATCTAAATATTCCCCAACTATTCATTTATTTTATTGGCAATTCTGGTCACTAATCTTGATTTGAATTTATACCGGGAACAACTGTGTTTCTCAGATTGAAAGTAAAATGCTATTTAGGGTATCATTAGAACATATTCTGGAAGTGTTTTCTCATGTGTAATAAACAATTCTATTAAGACAATTTTTTGTGCTGGAGCTGTCTTATTTATTTCATTATGAGGATGTGTCACACGAAGAGTACATCATTTTTATAAATATAAACAAAGAATTAGTTCCTGTTAGAGAAAATATTCCTCAATTGTAAGAAACAGAGACATCATGTTATCTTTTAAAATTGTGTGAGACCAATATTGAATAAGGAATTTTTAGGAAACCTATGGACTCAAGCTCACAGAGTATCAGAAAGATGTTCAGTGTATATGTCCTTCTTTTGATAGCTATTAATTCATACACAAAGATAAAGACTTACCAGGCAGAATAGGTGTGTACTATTAATTCAGTTAATCAGTAGCTCTCAGGTCTGTGTTTTAAAAGTCCACCAGAGAACAAAATGCAAAATTTGCTTCTCTTAGGTCTTGTAGTGTTGGTTTCTTGACATCCTTTTGTTAAGAACTAATTTTCAATGTTTGTTTAGTAACTGCAAACACATTTTTCATGTAAGATTTCTCTGCTAATGGTGCAACCTTCTTTAAATAGGTATTCTACAGATCCTCACTGGATCAGTTATAAAACACTTCTTCAGCAATCTGTCCTCCTGTAATAGATTCCTGCAGGAACATGATCATCCAAGTCTCATTTGCATTAAGCCTATTACTCCCAGTTTCCAGGGCAGTGTTGGAAAAGCAGGAGTGTCATTGACAGCTTTGTCTGCAGAAATCTGCTGCATCAACAAGCAGCACACACCCAGTCACAAGGCACTGATAACCTTCTAATATATAACCAATATTTTCCTTCTCAGATTATAGCACAGTTTAAGGGAGTTTTTTGTAGTCCCCCTGGTGCATCTGTCAGTTTATTGACCACATTCCTTCCTTGCATCTCTTCTGTCCTGAGACAGGGGTTAAAACTGAGGCAGAGGAAGATGCTGCCCCAAAGGTACCCTCAGGTGCCATTGCCAGCACCTCTCCCCACAGGCAGCAGGGGCAGGGCCTGCAGATGAGGCAGGAGAGAGGGAATTTCTCTCTCAGACATTTCTTCTGCTAAGGCTGGCACATTCTATTACTGTTCTACTTTGGAGCTGTAATGATGTTAACTGGCTGGGAGGATGGATCTGCCCGTGTTGGGTTGTTAGAATAGCTCACCCCGGCTCAGGCAGGGAGACACTCAGGGGTTTCCTTTCCTCAGAGGCTCCATCTCTGTCACACCAGAGAACACCCATGCTGGGAAGTTTTCTGCTCTGCCTGGGCAGGCTGTGAGCCTCCTGCTGCATGGGCACACGTGGACATCCCACCCCTAAAACTCCTGTTCTTCAAGGAACAGCATTCACTGGGTGTGAGGGAACAGGCTACATCCATGGGGGGGAGAAAAGGGGAGCAAACAGCAGGTCAAGCCCTTTCCTTTCTGCTCTCTGTGTGTCTGCACCTTGATTCCAGACACAGCCCCTGATGCTGTCTGTCAGCTCCTGACAGCAACAGGAGCAGCACAGGTTTCCTTCTGTGCTTTGGCAGACTTAACCTGCACTCCCACCACCTTTGCCTGAGCAATCTGCAGGTTGATATTTACTAAACCAGCATTATGGAACCCATCTCTTTGTCCTACCCTCCTCTTTTTCCTGTCACTTCTGTTTCAGCTCAGACATCCAGCAGCTTGGCAGATATTACATTGCCAAATCACAAAAGACCTTATGTATATCTTGAATTTCCTGACTTAGCTTATTAAGCTGCAATCTGTTGTACGGAATCACACAATAGATGTGTTAGAATGTAACCTGACATAATAAGTTACTCCCATGATAAAAGAAAGAAGACATGCAAAAAGTGGCTGTTTTTCTTATCAGTGGAACAGCTCTCAAAGCAAACAGGAGATCAAGTCAGTTAAATGCACCATGTGTTTAATTAAAAAAAAAAATGATAGCAGATGTTTACTAATGTATGGGATATAATTTTCAGGCTTTTTCTAAAATGTATTCTTATATCTGTAATATAACCCTTTGTTCATTGAATAATCTTGCTGCTCATTGAATGTGAATTATTTTCATTGCCTAAAATGAAATCCTGAATTCTTGTCCAGTAAAAGTTTTCTTACCCCTATTCACCTCCTAAATATTGTGCATGGTTTGGCACAGCACGATTCTCCTGCTCCTCTTGCAGGAACTTTACACACACCAGTGAGAGAGCCAAAAAAAAAGAAAACAAGTAAACTTCTTATTGCTGGGGCACTCTGGGCAGGAGCTGAAAGCAAACAGTTCCTTTTCTCTGTATCATTTTGGACACATATACTTCATCAACACCCTGTATTTCACTACAGCTTAAATAGTTCACTAACTGTAACAATTGAACCAAGATTCAAGTCACCAGGAAGAAAGGTAGTGGGTTTTGTGAGATAAATTCCTGTCAGCTTTTCAGAGGGGAAGTGTTCTGCTGCTTTGCTGCTGCCAATTTGCCCAGTGCCATTATGGAAATGCACAGTAAAGAGGTTAAAATAATATTGGCCTGGGACTGCCAGCCATCTCTGTGTTGAAAGGATTTATTTGCCAGTCCTGTCCTGGGAATGTGAGGCATTAATTCATTGAGATGGAAAGAGAAGTTGGAAGAATGAGTTAGAGCAAGGAGAGTTCCAGCACAGCTCAGGCTCAGGGTGGTTCTGCATCCCCCATGTTGTGCATGGTCCAGCAGCTGCAGCAAAATCCAGAGGTCAGGTGGAGGAAGAGCAGCTTCCCTTACTCTTCCTCACCCCTTTCCTGTGTTGTGGTTTTGATACACATGGTATCTCCTCTCCCACTCCTGCTCTGAGTGTCCTCATGTGTGTCCCTGGCCTTGGAGTCTCTTGAGTGGACAAATCATGAATAATGTCAAACAGCTGGCAGAGCTGCAGCTTTTGCTGGGAGCCTCAACAGGAGTGAGCCAAGCACAGCCCTCTCCAGCTGGGGCAGGAGGGTTAAAGCTGCTCCTCCAAGGGCCTTGTGGAGTCAGTGCAGGTCACACTTGCAGAGCTGCTCCAGCCCCACGGCCTTCCAGCAGTGCAGGTAACCCACAGCTCTGCAGGACAAACATGCAGGACTAACATTAGAAATATCACTTCATTTTCTGCTCCAGTGTGTGAGAAGGGTGGGGGTTAAAACTGCAGGCAGGATCCTCAAAGGAATGCTGGCCTTCCCTAGAGAAAAATTGCTAATTTTTATCTGTAGTTTGTATGAAATTTCATTTGTTCTCAATCCAGCATGATTTGTTTTAAATCTGTAAAGCTGGAGCTTTCAGAACTATTCCTTGTCAAGGGTACCTGGGGGAGGTAATTTTGTTTTCTCAGGTTCACTGGGTGGGGGTTTATGCCAAAATTGTTTAATTTTCCCAGCTGGAGCCTGTGGGTAACTGAACCTGACAGCACCTGGCACAAGGGTTCCACTGGGTATCTCATTCATGGTGGAGAGGCATTTTTATGTCACCTCTCTTCACAATGCCTGAGTAATGAGGACACATATCTTCTTTGGGGTTTCTTTTTTGTCTCCTATCTTCCCAAAACACTACCATAATCCTGAGGTAACAACACGGCAGAGGCAAAAGATATGCACTAAAATGAGGTTCTTATCTGCAGTTTTATTATCCCATGCAATATTCTTGCAGAAAATTACTTTCTGAAATGTGCTAAGCTGCTCTTTGGCTCTCCAGGGCTCTATTCACAATTTTCTATAAGTGATTTTTGTTTAATTTGTAGCAATAGAGGGATAGATATCTTTCACCCTGACTGTTATCAACTTAATTGTAGCTATAGGAAAAGTAAAGGCTAGCTGACTCTATTCCTGAAAGTAAAATAATGGGGCATTGTTTGCTTTTCTGTTTCTGTAAAGCATAGTGACTAAACTCGTACCTAAATTCACATAACTTTGTCCTAAATAAATGCTTCATTTTAGTGTAAATTGATTTTTGTCTAGATGAAGACTGTGTCACCTGTAGTCCTTGTTCCTAATTGCTGAGTTGCTGCAGGTAAACCTTTAGCAGGAGGTGAATGAAGGATCTTTGTGGCTATGGAGTTGCATGTTGCTGGTTTGCTGCTTTTTTAAAAAAATTATAGGGACAGAAAATGTCCCAGTCCAATCTGTGCTTCTGATGTAGAGACATCCTGTTCTGCTGTGGAGAAATGCAGGTTTTGCCCTTGTCTGCTGCATCCTCAAGCCTCTGCTTACAGAGGGGAAAAAAATAATGTTTGTATGCTCCCATATGTGTTTTGATGGAAAGCCCAACTGACTTCATATATTGGTGCAGCACTTCAGCAGCTTTTACTTTAATAAAGCCTCACCTGGGGCAATGTGTTTAACTTGGCCACATCACTTCAAAAGGTAGACAGGCCAGAGAGGAGCAAGAAAAACCAGAGGTGTACAGGAAAAGCTGAAAGGTTTAGTCTAAAAAGTGAAGTTTTAACCTTAGCATGATGCAAACAGGAGATAAGTAAATTGTTTTCCAAAGGCATGTTGGAAATGGCAAGAAATAATGGGTTTAAATTGTAGTACAGAACAGACATTAGGAAGAACTTTCTCAGTGGTGAGAACAGATAAGCAGTGGCCTCAGCAGGGAGGTTACAAATTCCCTGTCTCTGGCTGTTATTTTTCAAAAATACACTGTACAAGTGTCTCTTGGAAGTGCTGTGTGTGCCTCCCCTCGTCTGTGAGAAAGGACAATGTCTGGTCATGTTTTGCAGTTACTTCACGTCCCATTTTCTTGTCATTTTTCTCCACTCTAATAAAGGGGGAAGCAGGCACAGAGAAGTTTGCTCTCTGACTGGCAGGCTGGGCTCCCTCCTTGAGGAATCTCCTGTTCTGACCTCTTGTGAGCAGAGGTACTCTCCACACTTGGGCTTGGGAAAGGAAGACCCCAAAAGAAAGCCCTGCTGCCTGATGAGAGTCTCCATTTCTTCCTTTAGAGATTTAGCAATACGTGCAGGATCTATCAGTGTCAAAAAATGTGAATTCCACTGTTTCAGGATGGTTCTGCAGAGGAAAGGGAAGGTGCCTCACCTTTGCCATCTGCTTTATGTCTGTGGCATTTTTTGGGTAGCATCCTGCAGGGTTCTAATCTCATTTCCTGTGTAGGAAGTTGTTTTTCCTTTCCCCTCTTATTGCATCTTCAAGGGTAGATTCTCTGTCACGTATAAAGAAGTAAAATCTTCCTGACTTTTGGAAATTCTCTGCAATGTTTCAAACTAAAATGCTTTTACACAAAGATACTGGCATGTCTCTTTTTCATCAACCCCAAAAAAGTACATACTGATACTTGGGTGGATTTTAAAACAAACCTCGCTTGTAGCTCTGAAAATGTTCCCTTGCATCCAATGAAAAGCTAAAAATACCTATGAATAAGTTAACACCTGAAAATGTAGGTTTCTGCACATGGCTTACATAAACCATAAAAGCAAAATTTTAACTATGTTTGAATTTCATGCATAAATCTCCTTGAGAAAAAGCTCCATCCCAGTGACAGTGAGTTTTTAGCTAAAGTAAACATTTTTCCTCTACAAATGGCACATAAAAACCCTAATTCAAAATTACTAGACCAATATACACAGGTTTTTTTTTTTTAATTTTTTTTACTCACAGTTAATCTCTTAATTCTCAAGTAGGCCACTGCCAGAAGCTGTTTTGGGATGCAAATTATTATTTTCTNTTTAATTATTTTTACTCACAGTTAATCTCTTAATTCTCAAGTAGGCCACTGCCAGAAGCTGTTTTGGGATGCAAATTATTATTTTCTTTGTTTACTTTCATTGTAATTACTTTCACTAAAGCAGCCTAATAGTGGTTGACATAAATGATATTTTTTCCCTCAGGTTTTTAGTTATTGTCTGATTGATGATATCCAGGGTAAAAAATGAGTAAAATCATAGCATTCTATCAATTTATTAAAAGAAAAAGCAAAGGAAAACAAACAAAAAATACAACCCTCAAACCCCAGAATGCAGTCCACTGTGAACAAGTAGGAGATTTTATTAATGCTTCTAGAATTATTTTACCAAAATCTAACATAAACCGAAACATGTTTAGATATCCTCTGCTTTTTCTCCATGGTAATTAATCATAATGCATTAGTATATATCAGCTTTTATACTCTTAAGGCTCCACACTGTGACAAATCTTATTCATTTTTGGCTCCCTGAAGGAGCCATTATATTGTCCTCTGAAAAAGAGCCTTTTATAAACATCTCCACTGGGCAGAAATTTTAAAAACCCTTACAAACTTCACTATGAGAAATATTCTTCATCTGAATTATTTCCTTCTATTAATTCCTCAACTTTTTTTGATAGGTTTATTAAAAAATCCAAGACTCGTCTAAGTGAATTTGATTTGGTGTCTAAGCCACTCCAAAATCACATCTTAATTTGATCCTGTTGATTTAATATCTGACCTTGCTAAAGCAGACAGCAGAGCACGTCAGTTTTGGCATGCTGAAAATATAATTATTTGCCTGTTAACATTATTTCTCTGCAATGAAAAGGCAGTGGATCAAATGGTGAAGTCTTAGAGACTGCAACAGATCAACTTGGAAACCACCACACTTCACAGGATAGTTTTGGGAAGAAAACATCAAAATCTTCCAAGTAAAGTCACATTTTCCTAAATGCTCCCATCTCCTGGCACTCTTACAGTCATTTCTGGAGTGAATGCTCTGCACACACAGAGCCCTGACTGTGGACTGAATCTCTGAATAGTCATTGAAAGCTTTTGTCTGTGTTTATTGCTCTTCAGTGAAGCTCCTATTTTTGTCTTCAGTGGTTTTGGTTTTCAGAAGTGTTTCTACAGAGAATCAAGGGCTGAGTTTGACTGAGCTTCCATTTTCAGTTCTCTATAGGACTTCTTTTCAAGATTCCCTGATGAGACACATAAGTGATTACATACTACATGTGTTTTTATCTCACATATATGAATCTAAACAAAAATAAGTGGAAAAAGAAGAATGAAATGTTATTGCTGCCTGTAGCTGCCTGGTGGGAAGGTAGAAGGAGGTGCAGCCAGACTCTTTAAATTCTGGAGAATAATACAATGAGTCTAATGCTCCTGACTGAAAATATCTCACCAGATAATTTATCCTCACTGAACACTGTGGGAACTTTGCATCCACAGCAGAAGTTCAGCACCTAAAGTTATCCCAGTCACAACATAAGCAGTTGTGTGAATTCTCTCCAGCTCTATATAGGATGTGAAAACACAGCTTTGCACTGTGTCTTCCAGAAAGAAATGGATGTATAAATCTTGAAAAGGTGAAATATGGCTTCAAAAATATTCCTTGACTTAGTCCTCCATCACTGAATTAAATTTCACTGACTTGATAGGAAAATGTGTTTTTTATGTGCTCCCATAAATTATGCATTTCAATGCTGTGCGTATCTTTTTTTTATTATTATTATAGGGTAAGCAAAAAAAAAAAAAAAATTCATTAGTCAGACAGTTCCTAAAAGTTAAGTATTCCAGACACTAAGTTTGCATCAGGTGTGAAAATGGAATCCTATCATGAATTTATATGTTACATCTTGTTAAAATTGTTCCTTTACAATGGGTGTGACCACACATTAAGAGTATTGACAAAACACTGATATATCATAACGTTTGTTTCTTGCAGCAGCAAAGTATTAAAAGACATGTAATCATCTCTGACTTGTGTGGTTCTTTGCATAGTTACTTGCTATAATTTTGAATAATCTACTGGTTTTCAATATGACTTTGTCATAGCCTTTAGTTGCAAGATTCATACCACAAAATACCATTATTACAAGACATTCCAGTCCCTTGAACTTACTCATAACAGACTCAATGGGTCAAAATTAGGTAATTAGCTGGTTTTATATAACTCACATTTTTATAACTGGTTTTCAACCTTACTGGTTTTCTCTGCAGGAGCTGTGAAATTGAATATAGATGAATATGAATCATCCCCCCAGCTCCACACAGCAATTCCTCCCAGCTCAACAAGCAGGAGCTCTGAACTTTGGGTGACCAGCTTTGTCCTTCATGGGTTTGCTGCAATGCAGGAACATCCAACACCAGGTAGGTCTGTCTGGAACTGCCTGTTCCCAAGGAAGGCTTAAACTCACTGCCTGGAGGGAAGGGTGTGGAGGGGCTTCCTTTAATTCAGGCTCTTCTCAGTATCAGAAGGCAGAGGTTCACCCAACATGCTGGAATATTTCATTTTATGTCTGCGAGTGCAGTGATGGGGTGAGAAGCAGGAGATGAGTGTCAAAGTGGTAGCTGCAAGAGCTGGGCAGCACATTTGAGTGGAATGCTTGGTAACTGCACTGCTGTTATGGCTGCAAAGTAGGCTGAGATCTTGTTGCTTATTAGGGTTTTAAAACTTTATTGGACAGTTTCTGATGGACTCATGTGAAAGTGCAATCTTTTATCCTTTCCAGCCTCACAGTGGTTTTGTGCATAGCAGAACTGTATGAACATCATACAGTACATCAAATATAGCTCAAGCAAAATGCATTTTTGGTACTTGCACATCTGTAAACTTGTTAAAATTTTTCATGATGGCACTCACAGAAGTTTTGGTTTGGTGGTTAAATGTGTGAGCAGAGGGGATGAAGTATTGACAGCTCAGCACTGAGTTTTTGTTCTAGAAGGCCACGTTCCCATGACAGGTTGTATGGCTCAGTACCTTTTGGTAGCAAAACTATTGAATATTGCTTTTTTCCTTGTTGTTCTATGGTTAAACAAATTACAGTTGAACTATTAATTATGGTAGCTGTTTAAATGGGACAAATTAAATTGACTCTATGGCAAAGTCACTCAGTATCCTTGAGAAGCCCAGTCTTGATTTCAAGATATTGCTTGGAAATTGAATGTTTAACAACAAGCTCCATACCCTGCTTAAACTGTGAATAACAAAATCTGTGCTTCACACAGCACAGGGCCTGCACATCACCTCTGCCACTTTTCTGCTCTTCTCACCTTCTCTGTTCTGCATCTTGATGAAGGTTTTGTAAACCTTTCACACTTATGTCTTACAACTCTTTTAAAGCCACAACCATGAGTTCTAATCTCAAAGGTTAGCATACTGAGAAGGTGACAGCCACATGAAAATGACTGTTAATTAGAACAAAAGTATAATTTCCACATGTGGACAACACCAGGTTTTCATCTGTTTTCTTTACAGACATTCTGACAATGTTGACAGGTCTCTTCTGTGTTGAGAGCAAAATTGGTAAAAATGGCAAAACGTAATATTTTCAAAGAAACTTTAAAAAATTAGATTTATCTTCATATCATTCTAATTAGTTTTTTAAATAGTCTTCCATTTCTGCCTCATTTCAAGTTCAATAAAGCTGTTGAGACAGACAGAAGGCTCATACTTGGACAACAATATATCATTCATTAATTGTTACTTTAGTGAAAATGCTGATTATATGGAACTATCTTATATGCTGAAGTTAGAGGGAAAAGCAAACTCTTCATAACTATATGAAGAGCTCATAAATAAAGAAGTCTAATACACAATGTATGTCACATTACAAATCTGGTTTCTTTCTAGAAAGCATCTCATGCAACCATCCTGCTCAAAGCAGGGTCGGTTAAGGTCACTCAGAACCAGAGATTCAATATCCAGGATGGAGACTCCACAACCTCTCTAGGGCAGAAAGGGTTTTCCTGTGTTTAAATGAAATTCCCTGCATTTCAGTTGTTCTCTTGTCCTTGGGGAGGTGAGGGTGACTGGCCAATAGTCAAGGATCCTTCTCCTTGTATTTCTTGCTTTTTTCCCACCCTCAGCAATCTCCCCTCATCTCCTGAGTTCTGTGTCTTCTCTCCTTTGTATCAGCAGCCAATTTCAGTTTGAGATAATTTCTCCTGATTGATTAAAGCCCTCTGGCACTCTGGGTACTCATCCTCTGTAATCAGGCAGCCTCTTGATCTTCACTTTGAAATCACAGTTTTGAATTTCAGGAAAATTCATTCTCTCTCTAAACAAGTTTGTCTCGAGCTAGTCTAAATTTGGATTTCGACATCAAAATCTCTTTTCTTTCCTCATCCTTTTGGGGAGCACTGGTCTGAACCCAGAACTGAAGAAATGCTAAGACTGATTGCATTCAGCCAACCATTGTGATTACAAGTGTAATAATGGCTCATCATCCCCCAGAAACCTCTAATGCAAACATCTGTCTGTTAATGAATTCTTTGGCTGAGTCACAATGATGTGGAGACTTTTGTGGTTAGCTGAGTAATTAATTCCTTTGTTCACTGCCCATCCCTCACTTAGTTTTTCACATCCCAAGCCTAAGAAATTCCTGCAAAGAAATGACCTCTCAGAGAATGAGTAGCCTGGTACAAGATGGCAGTGGGCAGTATTTGTTGAACCCTACATAATATTCACAGAAAAAAAAATAAATTCTAAATAATTAGAGAAAATATTTCCATAAAATAAAAGCAGGAAAGGACACAGTTTGAGGAGTTGCTTGACTGGTATATGCTTGGGGCATATACCCCATATGAAGTGTTGGATGAAGTGTTCTTTTCCCTGGTGGAAGGCACTGTGTGATATGGATTGCAGCAATACAAAGTAATACCATCATCTCTTTATAGACAGTGTTTAGGACTCTCTCCTTGTAAGAGCAGAGGTTTGGAGGTTTTGGTAACAGTGGGGTAGAATCCTTTGATGGAGTTTCAACAGAATACCCAGAAATGGGTGTAAGGGGGCAGGAGAGCAAGATGCAATAAAAACAAACAAAGTGTGCTTGGAAAACTATCAAACACTATGTGTGTGACCATCTCCGAATGGCAAGGGCTGTGTGCATGGCAGGGAAGCTGTGTGGCACAGGAATTGTGATGACTGGAACCACAAAATGACAGGTTCCCTGATCCTGTTGGGAGGGGAAGGTGTAGAGCTGCTCTGGGTGAGGCTCTGCCTGCTCATGCTGCTGTCACAGCTGCTGCTGTTGGTGCTGCTGTCCTCCTCACAAGTGGCACGTTTGATTTTGGTGGCACTCTCTGCTTGTACATTCAGCTGAGCCATGAATAAAGAGCCTGCATGGCCAGGTTTGGTGTTTACCTGTGTGCACCTCACCTTTCAGGAAGCCCCTCTCTCCCACCACAGTGGGACAGCCGTAACTGCAGTCTTACTCAAAATGCTGCATTGATTAAGTTCTGTTGTATGAACTGCTGTTAAACTGAATTTAAATTTGGGAAATAGGGTATTTCAGTCATATATACATTACTTACTTACTCATCCATATAGTTTCATTGAAGAATAGTGGATCAAATTATCTTCTTAGGGAAGCAGTAGCAAATTAGAATAACTCCATTTAAAGCTTAGGAATAAATAAATTTAACATAAATAAATCCCTAGGCCAGAAATACATCTGTGAAACCTGAGCTCATTCTTTCTTTCCCTTGTTCAAAGTAAAATTAAGCAAATGGTTGAATGCCTTTCTAAATCAGGGGAGAAGATTGAAGTCTGATCCATTTAAGCTACTTCCTTAAGCTGGGGTAGAAGTGGAACACAGCTTCCTTTTCAAACTGATAACTCTATTAGAAAAGGGAACAAAAGCTTTTTCTTCCTTCTTTTTCCTTCTTAATTCACTGTAGACATTTTTACATATTATATTTTTAGCACAGGTATATGTACAGAAGTGAATGTTTATATCTGTTATCCTGCTCAATAAGAATGGGCTTTTATTCCTAACAGTGAATTATTCTTGAGGGAACCTGACATCTTCTAGGAAACCTGACTGGCAAAAGTAATAAGTAGTAATAAAACAGAAGGAATCTTTGTAATCTCAAGATTAATGGATAAAATGTTTATGCTGAGGGGTCTCTTCACCAACAAACTGCTGTTTGCACCTATTTGCATTTTAATGATTACCCTAGTTCTGAAGTTAAAATTACAGACTTTTCCCAGCTGCTCTTTAAATGCTACATTATAATTTTGAGGAAGCATCATACGTAATTATATTTAATAGACACAGAATTGATTGAAACACTTAACAAAAACAAAAAGCCCAGACCTAATTTTGTAAACATGTTATTGTACGGTAACCCCCAATGATTTTGTTCTTAAATCTCCTAATTAATTTTTAATTAAAAAGCTCAAAGATGCTATTATACTTCTTGTTGTAAATGGCAGCCTTATGTAAGCATAAATGACTTAGCTGCTCAGACAAATATCTCCCATTAAAATCCATGTTAATGAGAACTCCTGTACACAGTATTTCAGAGATTTAAACAGTGGCAGCACTAAAATAGTCTAAATATCACATAGGGGGTTGCTGTTTTTCATTCCTCCTTTCTTTTTTGTTTTGTGCAGAACACAGTAGGTTTGCAGTGAGCAGCTCTGCAAATTTCCACTCAGGTGCATCAATCACCTTCATTGCTATTACCAGAATGGTTAGAGCATTTCCTAATTATATATAGGGATGGTCCAGCTCACCTCTACTCATCTGAGGGCCAATGGGCCCAAATTACCAAGCTTTGATGCAGATCTGCTGCATTAAATAGGTGAATATTTCTCTTGTTAATAAAAAAGTGAGGAAAACCAACCAGGAGCCAAATTTCCAACCTCACATGGAAAAGCCATCCAGCTTTCCATGGTTTTAGTCCATCTTCTGGTTAGAAGCAGCCAGAGGATCTGAGGCAGTAGCTGAACACAGCGTGTTGCTGTGGGGATGGGCTGATGTCACAAATTGAGGATTATTAATAGCAGAAAAACAGCAAGTGCTCCTTTCAGAGAAGCATCTTTAATAGCGGGGAAAAAACACTTGAGACAAAATCTCATTTGCTATGTTTTTCTTACATTTTTAACTAAGGAGGGATGGGAGGTGGAAATGCAGTGATTTCTATGGTTTAATTATCTGTCTTCTCTCTGGTTATTAGCACTGCAAGGAGAACCAGCAGAATTTAGAAGGCTGGAAGTTGTAAGCTTGGTTTTGCAAAGCTGCAGTTTTCAGTTTCAAAGATGCAAAGTTTTGGGGTTAAGATGGAGTAAAAATAGTGATGTTTCTTTTTAAAACAAATTTACAGTAGCTTCCCTCTCATAAGTTTATCAAGTTCCTGATATTTTGGAAATAGAAGCTTGTACAAAAATCACTCAGCCTATTTAGAACTGTATTTTTTAACCATACCAGGAATAAATCATAATACATACCTTCAAACCAAAGTTTGCCTTGGAGAGAGGTTGACTATGAGGGTATATAGCTCATCATACCCCAAAGTTAAATTTGTCCTCTCTTTTTCAGAAGTTGCTGCAACAAATGCAAAAAAAAAAAAAGCAGTAGCAACAAACATGTGTTGGAGCTTGACTATATTTGATATATTCACAAAATAAATTCGAGTTACATAAGACAATTGAAATTTTATGACTTCTTATTTTATCCTGAGCTTCTACAGTTCTGGAGATTTGTAATTCCCTCTCTTTACAGACCACAGACAAAACTTTTTCTGTTGGCAGAGAGGTGGAACAGGAGTCTCACAGATACCATGGTTTGTGCTTTCCAAACGTGATGAAATCCACGTTTCCCTTAACACTTCAGTATTATTTAAGTGCAGTTTCTCAGAGTTCTGCTGGTTCCAGTCCACAGACAGCTCTGAAGAAAACAAGGGGGATCTGGGTGGTGTGTTTGGTTTTAACTGTTTTTGGAGATTTTCTCCTATTTCTCCCAAAAGACAGACATCTGTCATTTTTTCCCAAAAACCCTCGAATTCCATGGCAAGCCAGCCCCAAAGGCTGGTGTGCCATTGTGTTTTAGATGGTTTCAGGTGAAACTTGTGTACCATTGCTGCAGTTTGCAGAAGGGACACTGAAGTATCCAAGGGAAAGATCTTGTACCAAAGCCTTTTGCTAACCTGAGTGAGAAAGTTCATCATCTTCCCATCAGAGAGGCCAGAAGATGTTGGTGAAAATCACAGCACAGGAGCAGCCAAAATACTTGGACTGCTGTGTATTCACTTGAGTATCTCCTCTTTGCCAGGGCTTAGAGCCTCCCACAAGAACACCAGCTGTGCAACTTGTCCACCCAGCTGATAGCACTTCAAATCTGCTTAGCTTCAGAAATTACTTGACTGTGTAATCTAATTTTACCCAATGTTCTGTTTAGAAATAAGTCCATTTACCACTCACAGATTGTTAGTTTCCTGATTTAATAGTGAGATGTTGAAGAAAAAGCAGTGTTTCTCCCTCATAACTCATGCTTTCATCCCACTTGTTCATACTCCAGTAATTGAAATTACAGTTTTATAATTGTGCAGACATTGATGATTTTGCAAATGGAGGATTATTAATAGCATAAAAACAAGAAGGACCTCTTCTCAAAATGTTATTCCAGCAAAAAAGAACTAGAAAAATATGCTTGATTATTTCTTCACTTTTTTGTGCATTCTTCACATTTTAATTAGGCAGAAAAAGTAGATAAGATTTTCTTTCATCAGCATGAATATTAGTGAATCATAGCAGAAAAGAAACTTATGAAACATATTACAAGTCATAAACTTAGAGGTTTTTTAATTCTATGGACTTTTAGGTTTAAAAAACTTCTGCAAAAAGAAGTACAAACTGGAACCAAAACTTCATTGGTGTTTCAATATAAATTGCTGGGGGGGAGGTTCTACATTTAAGTGTATCTGTATTAAGATGCCTTTCCTGTTCCTTTGCCAAACCTGACATTCCATGCTTTGCAGAAGACAGGATCTTTTTTGGGATCTTTGATCTTTTAGCAGCTTATAGGTGTTACAGCTCTGTATTTCCTAAGTATTTGAATATATATTTTCAAGTGAAGGCTGGTTGGGAAAGAACTTTGCACCTTGCTTTTTGGGGGGAGTCTGGGGAGTTTTGGAGTTCCAATTTCCCAGTGGTGCTGCCTGCTGGAGGTCCCAGGCAAGGATCCCCCCTCTCTGCAGGGAAGAGGTGGAATCACCATCCCTGGAAGTGTTCAAACAATTAGTAGATGCAGTGTTCCATGAAAAGGTTTGGTGCTCCTGGTTGTCCTCAGTCAAAGGTTAGGCTTGATGATCTTGGAGGTCTTTTTCCAATGTTTATGATTCTGTGATGTGCAGCACAGGTGATCCTGTGCTTCCTTTCCCTCCCCACACCCTGCTAGGGGTTGATCCCAAATCCTTGTCCACAGAGGGGTTCAGAGGAGATCTTTTGTCAGAGCACAATGCCTGAAACACCAGTTAGGAAGGGGGGAATAAGGAACAATGAAAGGGACAGTGAGATCACCAGGATGCAGCTTCAACAGAAGCTGTGGCAGTATTTCTAACACATTCCATAACTACACTGTGAATTGGTGGGGGGTACTTCCATGAGGATACAGGAATGACATGGATGCACTGTGGGGCTCAGCAAGTTCTGAGATTGCTGACACAACTGAGAGAATACCAGGGAAATTACCACTTCTCATACTTGCCACATTTCTTATAATCTTTTCCATTCATTTGGTTGGGTACCTAAAACAGAGAGAAATGGAATCTTTGGCCCCAGTAATTCCATTCTTAGGAATGCAATTTTACTTCTCCATTGTAGTCAGGGTGGTTTTATCTTAGTTTTGTATGTGTATGTTTAGCAAAAGCTTTAAAAAAACCAACCGTGCTATGAGCATCTCATTGCTAAGCAACAATGTATTCTTCCCTCCCACGTACCTTCTTGCTGTTATGTGAAAAATAAGGATAACAAATGTGTAAAAAAGCAGGGTGCTTTCCTCCTTGTGGAATAATGCAGTGAGAGGCTCAGCACTGAGCAGCTCTGGTCACTTATTTCTGAGACAAACTACTGCTGCCATCTGCTTACTGACTAAAGCAGTAATGGTCTGCATCCTGCTGCTGCACTCCTGAAAACTCCTGCTGAGGTCCCTGCTTGGCAGAAATTCTGCCACACAGAACATTTTGGGAGCTTCTTTGCTGTTGGCCATGAACAGATTGGGGTGATCTGAGGTGACAATGGCACGGGATCTGCAGGACAGGCAGTGGACCCCACTGCAGGGGCAGAAGGGAGGCTTTTTAGTGGGCTGTTATAATGTTGTATATTGCTTAGGGTCTCCTTGGGGAGTGTCACTGCAAGCTCTGTTGTTTTCATGCTTATCAGAAGACAGTAACATTGTGGAGGGGGGAGAATCGTGCTCTGTCAGCTAACTGCACTTCTGGAAAATGGTTGTCAAACCGTCTGTTGTTTCAGAATCGTGCTGGACTTGGAGCAGTTTTAGAGCTCCACGGTTCAACAGCCTTAAATGTGGGGTTTTGTTTGTTTTCTGTGGTGCTGCTCCATTGTCCCAGTGCTCTTGTGGGTGCCTTCGAAAGCTACCAGTGTATTCCATGAATTATAATTTTATTTTGTAATGTCAGTGTTGTGTGAACACCACAGAAACTGCTGCAACAAGGTCACTTTGCAGAACTAAGTGCTGGCTAAGTGTTAAATATGATCATGCAGTTGTCGAACAGATTGAACCAGAAAAGCTCCCTTGCTTGCAGTTTGTGCCTGGACTCCTGTGTACATCAGCTTAGGAAAGCTGTAGCAGTTGTAGTCAAGGGTCTCACAGCAAACAGGAAATCCAAACAGCCCCTGTTTGGGAACTGTCTCTTTCAGAGTGCTTGGGGCACAGATTGATCCAACACCTTACCAAGACTCTCCTGTGTTAAGTGTAACTACTTGAATTTTCAGCAGACACAAGCTTTCTTAATTCCCCCTTTAGGACAAAGCTATGTAAAGGCTTTTTAGTTACACTAATCAGAATGAATTCTGCTTGTCTGTGTGAGAAAGTTGTGAAATGAGTTCAGGTGTGAACTCGAGCAAAATATTGCACACTAAGCCTTGCTGTGGATGTCCTTATTCTTCCTTCAAGGAGGAGAACCTTTAGGCTGTTAATTATGTAGTGGAGGATGGCTAGCCCAGATCTCTGCTCCTTTTTAGATTAGTTTTTATAACTTTAGTGTGCAGTTCAAGAAACCATTGAAAAGACCTCGGTGCTCCCAAAGATGGCAGCAGAACCACTCTGCAGGTAAAGTTACCTCATAGAGGATTACCATTCCAGTACTACCACAATTACCACTGGAACATGCAATGTAGAAGTCAGTGGCAAAACAGGGATCTTTTCATGCAATGGTTTCAGATCAGATTTATACATTATTGAACACTTACATATGTGTGACTATATTGCAAGCCCCATGCTGCTCTCACGTCCAGTTTCCATGGAGGGAGAGGAGCAGGCAGTGAAGGAGGACAGAGCTGCAGCTCCACCTAAAGTGCCAGATAACAACTGAGCACAGAGTGGAACTGGCTTGCAGACCAAAAGATACAAAATTCCCTTCCCCTGGAGCAAGGGAGAAGCAGCAGTGACAGTATTGATCTCCTGTTCAGAATTTATTCCCCTGTTGTTTCTCCAGTGCAACAACACAATGCACTTCAATCAGAGCAAATAGTTAATATTCTGTTTAACCTACAGCAAAGTAAAAGAAAAAAAAATCCACATGCCAATGAGGATACAGTCCATTTACCCAAAAGTCTTCTATCCACACTGTTCTCATTCATTTTTAATGATCATTTTATGTTTTCACCTTATTTCGTCTTCCTGTATTATTATATACACAAGGGGGAAGAATGAACAAAGTTAAATTGTTTCTTGGGTTTTGCTGAGCTGCCTGGTGGGTAGATAAAAATAGCAAGTGCCAGTGGCAAAGTCTCCTGAAAAGTGCTAGCACATTGTGAAAGTGCTAACACATTGTGCTATTGAATCAGCACTGAGAAATCAGATTTTCCTCACTTTCTTTAAACTTAAGGTGACCTTTAGGAATGCATTTGCATCAATGTAGAGAACCTTCTTACTTTGTGGTACCGAAGTCTAAGGCATCCTGAAAAGAGTTCAGCTGTGGGTCCTGGAAATTCCCTTCATTTTCTCCTAGGCTTGATAGGACATTATTGATTCTGGTACCAGAATAAAGCAGCCCCAAACACACAGTGCTGAGAGGTTTTGTCTTTGGGAAGATGTTATCATACAGTAATTTATAGTTCAGTACTGCAGAAAGTTTCTATTTATTAAAGACTCCATTGTATCATTTCTGAAAACCATTTCTATAGAGTTGGTAATCCCAGGTGTTTTCCTGAAATTCCACAGAGCCCCAGGTTATCTACAACACAGACACTGATACCATTTTTAAGCAGGGTTTAGGGCAGCAGAGCTGCCTTGGATATGGCTGTGGTCTCACATATTGATTATGTAGAAACATTTTGCCTTATGGGGTCAAATTCTTAAGCTCTTACTTGTGGATCAAATAAAGAGAGATTGAGAGCTGCTGTGCCACTTATTGATTTTGAAGTAAGCAGGAATTGCTCAGAACCTCTTACAGTCAGGCCTGAATTGATCAAAGTTCACATGGGTTGAAAGTTATGACTTGTTAAGTTGCTTTAATTATTTTAACCTTAAATTATTTTACGCATAACCCTAATCCAAAGCTCAGTGAACTCAATCAAAATATTATCTTACAGTTCTATAACTTGGACTGAAGGTTTATTTTAGCAGGTTACACACAGAAAAGTGACCAGTGCAATTGAAAAAATACTTAGAAACTTGGTGCTGGAAGTCAGAGTATTGAGTTAAACACAGTATCAAAGAATGAAATATTCACAGCGAGATCGAGGAGGCTCTAGGCAGGCAGTGACTTTGAAAACAGCAAGGCTCAAGTAGCTGCTTAAATGTGGAATTTAAAGAAGCCAGAAACAAGCTGGAAAAGTGCATTTTCTAAAGCATTGTAACTGGCTTGTCTGTGATCTCTGCAGACCGAGGGCAGCGGGAATATGATTTTCAAAAGGCCAAAACAGATTTCCAGCACAGCAGGGAATGGCTCAATCCCTGTTGTTACCCAAGGCCTCCACTGCAATGCATATGTGCTTACAGCATACAGGAAGAAGCACAATAGCATCAAAGATTAGCATAGAAACAGCTACAGTGAGCTGGAATAAAATTTTGTCCAACTTTTATGAGACTCTCCACACAATATTCCATTGCTCAGACTTTTTATTAGTATATTTTGGGTTAATGCACAGAGCAAAACTGTTCCTGAAAATTCACTGTGAGAGCTGTATATGCAACAGTTACTGATTTTATCTCGGTCTGATGTATTAGTTTAAATAACCAAATAATACTTAGAGAAGTTTAAAGCAGATGGCACCAACATTTCATCTAATCTGTGGCTATGAGCCACTGCATTTTTCATTCTTATTTAGAATGAAATAATACCATTACTGACTTGTAAAAAATATTGCTGTCAACAAAATCATTATTCTTGTTTATCAAGGCATTAATTTTACACTGATCAGGCCTCTTGGTTGACCTTGATTATATTCTCTCCTTTTTTTTTTTTT
>VZRH01003629.1:1743476-1771357 GCA_013397555.1 Urocynchramus pylzowi
TTAGCTTAATTCTAGCATTAAAAAATTACTATAATGCAGATCTATTAGTAAGTATTTTTCAGTCTCTATCATTTATTCAGGAAATGGCAGAGAATTTAACAGGTACTTAGCATCTATCATTGCAAAGTAAAAGGCTGATTATAAATAAGAGTGAAAAGGTTTATTGAAGACAGAGGAGGTGTGAATTTTCTGATGATCAGAGTAGCTGATGAATAATTCATTATCCCTCCCTTTTCCAGGAGCCACACTCCTGAGCAGTGGCCACTGTAATTGTGGACACCAGGCCTCACGTTACTGGGTTATTAATGTGATTATTCAGTGTCATGCCACATTCTCTCAGGCAGCTCTGTGTGTGGCCCAGCTAAATGGGGATCTTGAAGAGTAGGAGTGTGGAGCAGCACAACAGGGACAGAGAGCAAACCCCAGCACTCCAGGGGATCAGCTGTCCCTGCAGCCTCCCCTGCAGTCACAGGACATCACAGCACAGGAGTGGGATGGAGAGAGCTGTCCCCAGCATCTCCACTACACCCAGGAGCTTTGGCACATCCCTAATTAAAGGCACTGAGCCCTGAGCTCCAAGTGACAAAGCACTAGATCCAGACAACAGCCTCTGGAGAGAGTTTGGAGGAGCAATACAGAGGTGTGAGGTGCAAGTCTCAATAATTTCATGGGCCATTTTCTAATTAGCTCATCCTTGAGAGGTTGACTTGCAAGGCTGATGGGAAAGCAGCCAAAGAATAATGGAGTCTGCAGCACCACAAGTGTTGCTTGCCTGACCTTACATGGATTTTATGCTTCTCGAGAAGTGCAGCCTGCCAGTTAAAGAAGGATGCTTTTTCCTGCTCCCCTGGATGGATCAGGAGCTGCTGCTCCAGACACAGCAGCTGAGCAGGGACAGTGTGCAAGTAGATGCTGTTCAAGTAGAGGAATATGACAAAACAAAGCCCTGGTTCATGATCTAGTAGGGAAGGCAAAGAGCCCAGGGTGTTATTCTGGCTCTGTTCTCTCACAATCAAAACCAAGCCATCATCAATTAGCACAAACTTGGAATAGGTGGCAGAATTCTGCAATGAGCAAACACAGGCAAAACATAACTGAGGAGCTGGGTTTAGCTTACACAAGTATATACAATCAATAGGAATTGGAATGGCATTGCCACAGATGTAGTTACCTCTAACCTAGCACAGGCATTCCAGTGACAGACCAGACATCACATGTAAATCCTAGAGCATGGTAAGCTGCAGGTAGGAGTTTCACCCTCAGCTCATATTTTAGTGTGCTTTTTTAAAATTATTATTTCTTTTGAACACTAGAGAAATAACACATCTTATGTAGAAATCTTTCAGATTTGAGTGAGAAAATAAAGGCTTGGAAAATTGCAAAAGTTGTGAGAAAAGTTTATTCATGCTGAGTTTATTGTCATGGGGGAAAGGAGACTTTATTAAAGATTTAAATTTAATAAAGTAATAAGTCAAGGAAGAAATAAAAATTTTGATAAAGTTGATCCAAAAGAGCCTAACAATAAGAGAACTTAATCTGAAGGCTTAGAAAATCAGGAGTGGAATACAAACTCTGCAGAGTTGCTTCATGTAGCAAGTAATGAGCCTGCACCCCTGCGTAGCAATGTGAGAGAATATAGTCAAGAAGCTGAAAGAATTAGATGAGATTCTTGACACCAGGGATTAAGGGTTGTGGCATAAAAATAAGGAAAGGATCTGAATCAGTGAGCACGTGTTGTATCTTGAGCTGATGACTTTCTGTTCTTAAGATTTTATTTGGTTTTTAGTACTCTCTGTCTTGGAGGCACAACACAACTGTGGTTTGTGGCTGGGCTTAGCCTGCTGAGCCTTTTGCTGTCTGCCAGTCCATTTCCCTGATTGTCTGGGGCTGAGTTCACAATTCTGCATCACGAGATTTCTTACTCTTTCAAAGTTCCCATTTGGGGAGCTGTCTCTCAGTCTGAGCACGCTGGATGACATTTTCATTGCGTCCACATCCTGTAGGAGCGAGGCATCTGAGCTTCTTTTGCAAAGGAAGGTGCTGACAGCCAGAGATATCTAGTTTAAATTTTTCTACACTGAAAATGGTTCTCATGCTACATATTGATTGAGCAGCCCAGGTCCCACTGACTGTCCATTTCCCTCCTTGCATTTTTCACTGCACTCTTTACGTTTATCCCACAGTGGCTCTGTGGCAAGGCTGAGCGTCGTTTTCTCTGTGTGCACCTGGGAAAGTTTACAGAAAATACTTGACCTTGAGATAGGAGCATGTAAAGGGAGTGGATGAACATGATTCACTTTGATTTAGATTACAGTAAAAATTTCAAAGCTTCCTGACCCTTTTGATTCCTTCTAGTGGCTCTCCCAGCTGGGAAAGGCTGGTCTGCAGGAGCCATCTGAGAGGTGCTGCTCCATCAAACCACCCTGCAGGTGTGGCAAAGCAGGGTTAGAGCAGCTTGAATCAAGCCCAGCTCTTCTGTGCTGAGTGAGGCTGAGAGTTAATTAAAGCTACTTTTAATGGACATGCTTTGAGTGCATTTCTGCTATCTGTGGGGATGGTGATGGATGAGAAGGTAAATCGGCTGATTTTACTGCAAGTCATTAACATTCCAGTGCTGGCTGCATCCCCACTGATCCTGCTCAGCAAAGACCCCTCTCCAGTGATGTCACTGCATGTTCCTCTGCACAGTCAAGAGTGGTAAAGACTATGATCATTGCAATTACTGCTCTGGTTAGCCCACTCTGCTACTTGAGGTAGTAAAATATAGATGCTTCTTTCACCTCGTGGCAAATCCTCATTGCCAGGCTGTCAGGAGCAAGGAAGTAATATTTATAGTTGTCTTTAGGGAGCTCTATCCCATCGTGCAGTTAATTATGATAAACTGTTTTATTTGTAAGAGCTTAAAACTGCTTTGTACCGTGGCAATACATGGCTATAAAGGAGCTGCTTAATGAGGATGGTCAGACCAGCAAATGTCTCTTGTAATTTGACAGGAAAAACAAGATGTGCCTGAAAAATAAAGTTTTGTCTGTAGCATGCTCTGATAATACAGTTGTGTAATGACAAGATGAAGGCAGAGTTTTCAGTGTATCAGCATGGGCTCAGGTTTTCTCAACACTGTAGGCAAAACTGGATTATGGGTCCCCAGAGGAGCCAGGGCCCCATCATGAGTGTCCCATGGGAGAATGGAACATGGAACACACCCCTGACAGGAGTAACAGGGAGAGGGGAGCCCCATGGGAAGCTGTTTTGTTTGCTTGCATGGAAATGGAAAGATTTCTTTCCATTGTGGGTGAACTGGTTACCCCACAGTCCATATGGACTATGCCCAAATCCATTTGGGATTGCCTGGCTTTGTGGGGCTCTAACACGTAAAAAAGAGCAGCATCCCAGGAATTTTGCAGCCTCCCACCATCCAGCTCTTGCCCTAAGCCTGGGGATGGCCCTGCAGCTGTGTTAGGCTGGGTGTGCACAGTCCAAGCTGAATTCCATCTCCATTTCACAATGACAGGTCCTCTCTCATTGCTCAGGCTCTGCAGAAGCCCTGGGCTGGTGTAGAGCCCATGGGCCTTAACTGCAGGACTAGACACGAGCATGGACTCATGGCAGGATGAGCCAGGTGTGAAGGACTGCTACAGCACCCTCTGAAATCACTGTGAGACCTTGTGCTGATTGCAGCAGATCCCAAAATATTCTGAGATTCAGCACAAGCAAACAACTGGATAATTGATGGGTGCTGTGATGGAGGGTCCAGCTGAGGAAGCTGGCTGGGGCCTTTCATTGGAGGAGGTTCATTAGCTTTTCTACAGTAATTGTTGAAAAGCTCCAGCACTGCTTCTACTGGCCCATATCAGTGTCTTTCATCATGACACTGCAGAAAGGAGGACTTGACAGGCCATCTAAATTAAGGCTGTGTGAGCAAAAATATTCTTTATCTTGGAGAAAGAAAGAAATTATATTAATATATAATGTCCTACATTTAACATTCCCTCAGTACCCTCCCACTTCTGAGTTACTGCACTTGGAGATGTGATCACATATTAAACACTGTGAATTCAAGACCTTCTTCTTCCTGGCAGTTTGTCTGGAGCTATTCTATAGAATGTGTTCAGCTTTTATATTCATCTCAAAACTGAAATTTATTGGAATGATGTATTGGTTAGCATGTCTGGGAACATCTGACAGTATTGTACTTTTCCTCTTCCCTTTTGTGTTTCCCACACCTGTCAGAGGAGCACGTGCATTTTCCTTTGCAGTCAATAGAGAACTAATTAGAGGATAATTAGAGCAACTATTGCTTTTCATGCATAAAATCATGATGTCTCGACTGTGAGTCACGGGCTGTCTATAGTGTGAGATGTGCAGGTAGGTTGGCCTGTGGTTACTGGTACTTTTCCTGAAGCTTTAATTAAAGCTTTTTGCTGGTTCAGGGTTTCAGAATTGGGAAAACAGAGTTGGGGGCAGAGGAAATTGTTTTTCCTGGTCAGCTGCTACATCAGGACAGAGCCACAAACAAGGCTGTGGACTCAAGGAATTCAGCCTACAGCCCAATTTCCTGGCCCTTCAGTAACAGGCAACACAAAATTAAGTTTATAATGCTGCAAAAGAGCATTTTTTAAAACTCAAAAGTTGCATTTTCCAAATGCTGTTTACTTCATACTGATACAAGTTGCTATGAATCCAAGAACATTTATAAATAAATAGCTGAAGAGTTTGCTTTTAATGGAGAGATGGATAGGCAATGAAAAGTTGGGGCTCTTTCCTAAAACTGTCAAAGTTTAGGAGGCTGGCTTTCTGAACTAGATGGGATTTGACGACATTTTACCAAGCTCTCTGTACAGGAGAGAAAATCTTAAAAAATCCTCAGCCAGGACACATTTAGAGGACATGTCTCTTCAGGTTACAGTGCCAGTCTGGCTCATGATACAGAGGGAGGCAGTGCAAACTCAGGTTAGATCCATGTAGGACAATTTTTCACAAGGCAACCACTTGCAGGGCTGCAGTGATACAGAAAAAAACCCACCATGCTGAGATAGCTCGATTAAAAATTGTCTTATATTTGGTGAAGAGGAGGAAAAAAATTATAAATCCAAGGCAAAAGAGGAAGAATAGAGAGAAATTAATTTTTTTAGCTGCATGGCGCTTGAATGTGCTTTGAAGGGCTCTGTGTGCAGAGAAAGAAATTAATCTTACCTGGCAATGAATATTTACAGGATTGGGAATTCCGTGCAGGGCCCAGCTTTGGTTTCCTGTGGAGAGTGGAGCATAGTTTGCTGTAACAAAATAAACATTTAAGTGGTTCTGGAAAGGTTTTTCCTCTCAGCTCCAATAAAAATGGTGTCAGTGAGAGCTGGAAGGGGTAGTTTGGGATGAGGGGGAAAAGCCCCAGTTCAGCAGCCCAGCCCTGTGAGCAGCCTGCAGGGCTTTGGGGTGAGCAGGTTTCAGCCTTTGCTCAGCAAAGATAGATGGAAGAATTTACTTAACCAGCTGAATGTCTGGGGTTTAGTCACTTGGAATCACCCCTTCATGCAGAAAAGGTGATTTTTAAACACTTGGCTAACGGCGCCTGGGGTAAAATCTCCCTTTGTTCAGTACTCACTCCATGTTAAATATTAACCTTTGGAAAATGGGTTTAGATTCACAAAAGGGTAAAATAGTTCCCTTTTATTAAGCAGTGTGCTAATGCATTTTTTGCAGCAGATGTATGCAGGACTAAAACTTAGCAGATGAGCAAAAATTAATATGCACTGAATTGTAAGAAATAACACATTAGTACTTGATTAAAGAGCTGAGCAAATTATATGTCTTAACCAAACATAGGCATTTCTTTCTTTTTATATATGCCTTGATTTGGGGACAATGAAAATGCTCTTATGAATCTGCCTTTTAAATTAAAACACAAATTAAAGGCACCCATTAATAGCCAATGTGAAGTTGTTACCTTGTAAAAGTATTATTTGTCATTCCTATGTCTTCTTTCTGGGCATGCTTAAATAACCTGATATCATTTCTATGAGCTGGATTTTATTATAGCTGAATTATGGATGCTTGCACACAACCTGACGTGCACAGGGAAATGACAGGCAAAGGAAAAGCTAGAAATATTTTTTTTTTTTTTTGCTGCTAGGCACAAAATGATATTACCTTTTTCAAATGAAAATTCTCTCCTCCTCTGTTTTTTACCTTCAAAATACCCTCTCACACCAAATATGTGTTTCCTAATTACAAGTAGAATCAGTTTAGTTGTTCATTAACTACTCCGAATCAGCATGTTGGACCTTTCCACTGGAAAAAAAAATTCTGTTTCTGAACATCTCAAAATTTTTCTCTTTGAAGCTATGAGATGTCTCTGTAAAGATTTATTTTAATTTTTAAATTTATTTCCAAGACATCACTATCAGGAATGCAATTTTACTTTCATGTTAATATGTAGATCCTTAGAGATACCTGTATGAGATAATTACAAGATCATTTAATTAACATTATTATCATATAACCAAAATTAAGAGCAAAGATTTTAATACACAGAATTTTCTTCTGGAAGTTTCCAATTCATTAGAATATGGGCTTGAGCAGCTCTGCAAATGTCTTGCTAAAACATAAGATTTCTTGTTTAATTGCATTTCTATTTTACATGTTTATCAGATCCTGTCTTGACCAGAATATTTACCACTTCCTGATAAATCTGGTTCTTTGTGTATTTTAGGATTTTTGCTGATATCCTGTATTTGAACAGCTATGCAGGTCATGGAATCTTTAGATTATTTTTGTAAGTTACAGAAAGTTCTATTATAGCCCCATAAACCAATGTAGGATATGCTTCCCCCTCCACTTGCCACGATGAGCCCTCACAAAAATTAGCATTATTGTAATCCTGTCAGGCTACAGAGAATAAGAAATGATGCAAAGAGCTCAGCTGGCTGCATCATCTGGGATTCTCAGCCTGATTTGGATTCATTTTCTTATATTTGTTGAAGATGCTTTTAAACCAGCAGGAGTTCCAGCCTGCTCAGCTTCCACAGGGGAAGGAGCTGGAGCAAAGGGCACAGCTTTGGAGATGTCTGTGGGGCTGAAGCCTCCTCTGGAACTCCCTGATTCCCATTGCTCTTAGCAGTACAGAGATCCAGTTGCAGAATGTGATATTGGAATGCAGTCCTTTTCCTTCCCATCTTCTTCCAGAGGGACGGATCACATGGTGGGAATCTTTATAGAAGAGGAGTAAGGATGGAATTAGTGATGGGGTTTGGTAGAATAATGCACTCACCTGCAAACTGTGTGAGTTTCTCTCAGAACTTGTTCTCTTCCAGGTTTTTGTGTGTCATCTGTCAGAGTCTTCTGAAAGGAAAGTTCAGAAGTTTAAATGCTCAGAAGCTAAAGCTGGCAGAGGCCAAAGTGAAATCCTCCCACACCCAGTGCACACTTGGTGCTGTGGTGCAGGACATGACTGATTTACATAGTCACAGCCATCAGGGGCTGCAGCCTGAGTGCCAAGGAAAGCCCATTTTTGGAACTGTGCTCTGACTGCATACAACAACAGGAAATTAATTTGACAAACTGAATGGCACGTGGGATGCACCTGGCCTGAAGTCCTGAGCCAGGATGCCACTGCAGAGATGGGAACTGAAAGCATTCTCTGCTTTACAGAATTAGAAGCTATAGATGGAAATAGTCACCTTTATGAATAGATGTGTTTTCCTTAGAAACACTTGCTTTTCTACCTGTGAAATCTATATGCAGCCAAGGCATTTTTATATATGTATACTTCCTTCTTCTCACAACGAAAAGACCCTCCCTGTTCTTTAAAATCATCTTCACATCTTTCTCTGTTAAAATAATACATCACTATTCATGTTCAGTTTAATTCTAGAACTGTTTGTTCAAACTGAATGTGTGTGTCTGTGTATGTATAAACATATCAATATACATAAAATCCAGTTTTAGACATTAGGAGAATAAACACAAAATTGGACCACACATTAATCTATTTTTTTTTTGTATGCAGTGACTATCTCCACCTTCATAATCCTCAGTGTAAAGTGTAAATAAGAGTTTTTCTATCTGTTGTAGCAACCCATAAGCACAAAAGGATTCAGAAAGTAATAACAAAGATAAATAACTTTGCAATAAAATTTCAGCTCCAGTAATTTCCCATTTATATTTTCTCAGTGAATCATGTAGTCCCAAGCAATGCACTTTTTTACGTCTGGGCTGCATCATACAAAGTAATGTTATATCTAATACTTCCCAGTGTGTCCAAAATATAACATCACATGCACAATGCATGACAGAGTGGTCCATGAATTATACAGAGCCTTCAAATAACATCACTGGGAATGTGATTTCATGGGCTTTCCAAGGCAATCAATCTTCCCATATTATGAGGAATGAATTGTCAGTCAGGGGGCTTTTTTATTCTACCAGGAATGTTTCAGAAGCTGTTACTTCATGCTCCTTATTGTTGAAGGCTGGCTGCTGAAGATGTTTTTTCCTGGGTGAAATTACCAATGTATTCTGTGTGCCTTAAAAGTTAGATCTCAGTTAGCACAGCATTTTGCCAGAGTGCATTAACCTGAGGCTGCAGGAAATGTTATCCAGTGAAAGGAAGTGGAAACTTCAGAGAGGAGGAAGTGGGACTGGTAGGAGCAACAAAAGAATAGCTTTTGTGTATGAAGAGCTTGTCTTTGTCT
This sequence comes from Urocynchramus pylzowi, assembly GCA_013397555.1. Lineage (NCBI taxonomy): Eukaryota > Metazoa > Chordata > Aves > Passeriformes > Fringillidae > Urocynchramus > Urocynchramus pylzowi. Next base: position 1,752,164 of record VZRH01003629.1, read on the forward strand.
TATCTAAGTGTAAGCTCTCTCATCTTCCCTCCGTCTCACACGTACTCCCACACACTTATTTAAAATATGATTTGCAATGACAGCTTTGCCATGTCTTCTGAGAGCAAACAGATGAACTTCCCTCTTCTTTCCAAGAGAGTGACTGGGATGTTTCCCCATATCTTTTTTTAAAACAGCTGCAGCAAAAGAAAAACCACCCTGGCAGAGGAGACAGGATTAGTCTTAGCTTGGCTTTTTCCTCTGGTGTTGCTGCAGCATGTCCAAGTCATCTGAGTAAGTGGTGTGAGGTACCTGTGGATTCCTGGCAGTCATGAAGCCTTTTGTGGTTACAACTGCTTCATTTTCCTTCCTAGAAGCTTTCTGTAGGTGTTTTGAGCCGTTGGAGCTGGGATTCTCTACTGAGTCCCTTCAGACAGACAGCTGAGCAGATGGCTCCGTGCTCTCCGTCATTAATGCCAGCTCAGATCCCAAACCTGGCCCCAAACTCAGCAAGACAAACATGCCAGTCTTCAAACTGGGCATTGATCATCTGAGCCACTTCTCATTCTCTAACAGTTTTTCACCTGGAAAGACATGAGGACTTTACTGCCCACTGCAAGCCTGACATGTTCACAGGGACATGGGAGCACTCACTCACCACCAGCAGATTTCAAAACAACAAGTAAAAGTGACAGAGATGAACCAGCAGTTCTCTCCCTCATGCCATCCCCTGGAAGCTGATCTTCCAGTCTTTTAGATTCTCGTTATTCTTTAAGATTCTTGTTCCAAACTTCTTTTAGGTTCTTGTTCCAATCTTCTTTTAGATTCTTTCCCTAAACTTAGCATTGATTCGTTTAAATGGTGGGGGGGGAGAGGAGAGAGAGAGAAAAAAGAAGAGATTGCACAAACAGTCAGAAAACTCTAATAAGAATTTTTTCCCAGTGGGGTAAATATAATCTTTAGTTGCTTACAGCCAGCTTACAGAGACAGAAGAATCTTGAGTGTGAAATTCTGCTGAGTATTTACCTCGATGCTGTCATCTTCCTCTTTCTCTAGAGACAAATGCAAATGTGTCACAGATTTAAAATATGCCATTAATTACTGCACACTGCCTCCCTTGCACATAGTCAGTGAATTCCATAAGTTGCTTTCAGTGTAAGGGATATAGAGAAATTGTGCCAACAGTTTTCAGTTTGCAACTTACTGTCACTTCTGGAATCAGCTTGTGACAGCAGATGTTAATGCTCTGCTCACTAGAAGCCTCAGCACTGGTAAGCAGCAAAGTTAGCAAGAACAGCTGTCATAGTTCAGTGCAATCTTAACATTTTTGAGACTTTTATATTCCTGCTCTACTGTACAGAGGGAAATTTAACGTTGGAAATGGAAAACCTGTTTCATCAGCACCAGGGAAACAAAGACAATGTTAATACTGGTGGATATGTGGTATGCAAGTGGAATCCAACAAACAGGAATGAATAAAAACAATTCACAAATTTAATTTATTACATAAAAAACAGGGAGTGCTTCAGATCAGTATACTACTATAGTATTTATATGTAACATCTTTCAGAAATGCTTTCCCAGCTGTTTTTTATTCTAGTTTAAAGACTTCTCCCTCACCTGCTTCCCAATGTTTGTCTCACTGTTCAATCACCAAGTATCTCCTATTTCCTGCCAGAGGAATGAGCCTTTCCACATGAGGGCTTTGCTTTCAGCTTGCATCTTCTTTGTTGTCCCTTCCCCAGACTGGAATTACCTCAGTGGTTTCAGTCCTTGCTCCATGTAAGTTGCTTCATTGAACTGGCTGCTGCTGACAATATCACATGGAATTTGAGATAGGTTTGGAATTTTCCCAGCCTCCAAAAACTGGTGTGTTTCACACTAAAGGGCCACAGCCACAAATCTGTTCAGAGCTGCAGTTCATAAATGAATTCTGTTGTCCTCACTTGCCACATGTTGGTTCAGTTGCAGAAGGGTTCTGGAGTGTTCAGGGCAAATTCTCTCCTGAGAAAAATCAGCCAGAATCTCTGCCCCTGAAGTGTCCTCAGCCCCCCCCAGCAGTGAGTCCAAACCAGCACCTGCTCCTTTAGGCAGCTTTGGTCTGGGTGTGATGGGGAGGATCCTAAATCCAGACTAAATCCAGTCCAAAGGAAAGCCCCAAAATACATAAAATTTCAACAACTCAACCTAGACATTGCTGCCTTCATTCTGCTGATCATTTCCTTTTGCAAGCAGTTTTTTGTTGTCTAGACCCTTGGAAGCAAATGACCTTTAGTGCTAGAGGGGAGGGGATGAGGAATTGCTGCAGGAAATTTGGATAAGCAGCCTGGTCTGCAGAGTCTTGCAGCTGAAAAAATGCCACCCCCTCTAAAAGCTTGGGGGATCCCTCTGATCCAGGGCAGCAAAAGGGAGGCAGGGGAATTTTCTCCTTCACAGCTGAGATGCAAATGTTCCTCTCTGCAGTGCTTTTTGACATATATGTTGTCATATAAAAAGCTATGTAATGGTATAAAATTGGACTGTATTTTTTCTTTCTTCTTACATTTCCTTTAATCTGATTTATGCAGTTTACTGGCAAGTGTGCATTTTCTCTGGAAAAATGGCACACAGTAGCTCAGCAGGTTTATGTTTAAGACTCCTTGTTAAATAGCCAATATTTGTGAGTGATGTTCTGCCCCTGAAATAATGTTATTTTCTAACACTTGAGAACAGTACATTTTGCCTTTAGAGTGCACTGTGTGCAAGAGACTTCTGTTTGTGAAGCAAAGCAAAAAAAGACCAGATTATTGCATGTAGAATTAATTTCAGTGGCTGGAAATTGGGACCTCTATTTTCCCAAAAAGCAGAAATACTTGTTCATTTCCCGCAGTTACACTATACACACAAATAGCCAGGAAAACACACTGTCTGTCATTTGAATTATTTTTCTGCCTCCTCTTGTTAAATAATCTTGCAGATGTGCATACATTGAATTAATACTTGGCTGCCAGAACACAATGAGGAAATATTTAGTGTGTGATCTAGTTAGAATTACATATACTGGAAGCTTTTAATCTTGTGCTATGAATTTATCTTGGGTTCGTGCACTGTATTTTTAAATGCTTAATCTTCTGCGAGGATACATATATTTTCAGGCTTTTTAAAGAGTGGTTCTGATTTTTCAATTTTCTTGATCTTTCTTCAAACATTTTGTATTGATCTAAAATATATATTAAAATAATTTGCAGTAATCATAGGAACAAATGCATAGTCATGATGGAAGAATAGTTCCATAAACATCCAGTGTATTCCAGTAGCCTGACTATTTCATACTCTTATTATTGGAATAATATTTCCTTCATAGAAATGACTATTTGTAATTTTTTTAATATATATTTTAAGAAACTTTAATATGCACTGGTTTTCTTAAAGCATAAAATAACTTTAAAAATTACTAATTCAAATATCTGATATGGAAATGAGTCCAATTGAAATAATTTAAATTCACTTATTAGAGTATATATTAAAGTTTTCTTGGGGAGAAAAGGGAGAAAAGACAATTGTACACATACAATTAACTACACATATGACAGTGGTAAATCTTTCCAAAAGAGAAAGGGGGCCAGATCCAGGGGGCCAGAGATCATTTAGCAGGGGTCAATAAATACTTTTAAATTTCCATTCCTGGGAAGCGATTACAAATAAAACACCAGAAATCATCTTTGCACAATGAAGTGGGAGGTTGCATCTCCAAAACAATGTCCAAGAAACACAAACTGAGACCTGGAATTGTCAGATTTGCTCTCACACCTCAGTGTAATTGGGATTCTCTGATCACCCTGTGTGACCAGGCAGTTGGGAATATTCTGAATTCTTGGGGGTGTTCTGAAACAGCTGGGCACAAGCACTGACTCCATCAGCCACCCGAGTTTTCCCCAAAAATCGGTCTTTCATTCTCTGCAGCCATAAAAGAGCCCAGCTCACCGAGGCAGCTGACACTCCATCAGCTGCAATCCATTTTGCTGGAGCTGTTTGCTTGTCAGATTTATTTGTGGCAGTATCTCAGGGCAGACACCTCGTACAACTGCAGTTCCTTACAGGGACGTTGCAGGAGAGGATGATGAATCTTCATGGCCATTTCTATGGATCCAGCTGCTGGGGATTTGCACAGCATGAGGGACAAAACAGTTCCTCATGGCAACACCTTTTAAGAGCACAACTTGTGTGGTTTTTTTCACTGGAGGATCAGGGGGTTTCTATTTGTCTGTATTGTGGTTTCTCGTCATAAAGTTAGAGAATCCTGAACTTGTTCTCCATTAGATTGGAATTATTTCTAGATTTCAAACAAAATTTAAAGTTAGGGAATCCTGAACTTGTTTTCCATTCATTACCAGAGATTTCATATGCTAAAACTGATAAAAATGTCAGTTTCAGCAAAGCATACGTATCACTGGATTTTTAAAGTGATGAGCGCCACTGAAAATCTTGGAAAAAGTATTTCCTACTGAAACACTTGCAGACTGTATTGAAAAAAGAGCCTATTTATAAACTATTTCCACTGGAACCTCCAGCATTTCATCCTTCATCTCAGTTAATCAAGAATACTTTATACACCTTTGTCCACATGGAAAAATTTATCTCTATCACCACTTTTTAGACAAGAAGAGAGTGGAGTGTGTAGAGTACGCTGGATTTTTATTCCCATTCTACAGTTATTTACCTCAATCCTAGAGGTAAATCCTCAATTCCAGAAATTCCAGGCTTTGCCTTTCCCAGTCTGCACTGAACATTCCCTGAGAGCTGGGCATGGCTGCAGGGACATTGAGTCTCTGGAATATTTGTCTGTACACTGTTGAGATTGCTGAACAAATTCATGTCACTTGTGTCCCCTGGATTCCTTGCTCTAAAATTGGAACTGTGGGGTGCAGGATTTGTCAATACTGTGCAAAGCCTTTCTGTCTCCCAGTTCTCCAAATTAACTCAAGCACCAGGAGCCTGGTACTTGATGGAGGCTTTGATAAGACAAATTATCCTGCTCCTGGCACCATCTGGCTGAACTGCACTGCCTTTGTAGCTACACCATAATATTCTGCAGGGCAGAAGTTTGTTCTCAATCCTAATAAAATCAGGTGAGGCTTCATGGGATCTTGCACAAGATGGTGGTTTTGCCAGCACAAAGCATGTTATAACAACCCTTCATTAGCTCAGCAATGAATCTATTTCAGTTCCAACACCCAGCAGCTGTCCTGACCCCTGCCCCCACTCCAGGGTTGCTGGCACTGAGTGGCACAAGCAGTGCCCAGATCTCCAAGGGTCACTCAGTCCTGACAAGTGCTGCCCAGCCAATTTATCAACACTTCTTTGCCTGATTATGGCAATGCAGACACTTTTGTCCTTTTTTTTTCCCCTAACAAAAACCATTTTAACCTGAGTCCTGAATACAAAAAGTGCTGAAAATGTTTCACCTCCATTACATGCAATACCTTCTAAATAATAGTCCCTAGACAGACACTTGTAATGTGATTTCAACTCTGCCCAGCAATTTTACTAACAGGTGTGGAACAAGAAGGAAACCAGACTAGTTAAAACTATTCCTAAGTAAAAGAAGAGTGGGAAATAGGGCATATTATAATAGAATTGCTGTTTCCTGCCCTGCAAGGAGTGCCAATACATATCATTAACATGAACTGGCAGTGCCTTTGCCTTGTTTTTTATACAATTTAATTATTTTTCCTGGATGCAGATGCAGCAAAGAGACACTGGGTCTCCTATTATGGCATCATTACTGGATTTGCACCAATTCTGAACCCAGCTTGAAAACATCCCCTGTTATTTTTTGGGTTTGCACTACTCCTAATCAAAATATCCCTGCTGTCCTCTGTGGACTTTATATGGACTGTGGTAAACTCCATGGAAACCATATGGATAACACCTGAAGTCCTGGGGCTAACAATTGATAACTTGTGCTACCAAACTAGAATAGTTAATCCTGTGTCCAAAGCAGGCAGTCAGGGATTTACCTCAGGGGTTCTCAGAGAACTATTTCCCAAAATTTTACATCCCAGGCTACCCTGGGACAGCTCTAGTTTTACCACTTTCAAGAATGTCTTCAAAATTGAGAGGAGAGAAAAAAATTACATGATCACTGCAGTCCATTGGATTTCACTCCAACTTCATTCTTTTTAAGACTGTTAAAAAATTTGTTCTTCAAGCAGCAGCATGTGGGTGGTATAAAAAAATGCAGTTTGAGCACTTGAGCGAATTGCTGAAGTGCCCAGAGGTATGTGCATCCAGTGTTGAGAGCCCAGGAGCAATTCTGACCTTTCTGCCTGGAACTGGGTATTTCTTCAGAAATGGATTTTCCCCCTACTGTTCTCCTTGGGTTTTTATGATAAAGGGAATTCTTTGGCCACACTGGCAAACATGAGTTGCTATAGAAATGTGTGACTGTTTACAGGTGCAATATTGAATTGTGCTCCCTTCCTGGGACTAACAAGTGACTTGGGTTTATTTGTTATGGCCAAAACAGCCTTCAGCAGTGAGGGGAGCAGGGGCACAAGGGTTGGTGGGGCAGAACGCCTCGAAGCCCTGCTCCTGCCTCTGCCTTTAAAGGGAATTTCTGTCAGCTGCAGTGTCTTACACAATTCATTATGAAACCTTGGCTGTGAGCTCTGCTAAAATGAGAGCATTGCACTCATTGGTCTGCAGAGAGGAAGGGAAGAGCACAAACCTTTCTAATACAGATGTTATTGCTGTGTTCCCTGCTCCACCCGCAAGGAGAGTGGGAAGGTTCTGTATTTCCTGGCACATGGAATTGCTGTTCCTGCAGATGTGTTCTTCCATGTACTCCTGACAGGACACACTGCTCAGGCAGATCTTGTGAACACAATATTCCAAATTTTGTTATAATGGCACTTACAACATATTCAAAAACATGCTAGAGTTATGCTTTCGGGCCCAGTAATGTTTCAGAGGTCCTCATTTGATACCAAATGCAGTTTTCCAACATGAACACAGCATAAAGGGCACAGAAGGATCACCTGTTACTTCTGTATGCCAGAAAACACAGATTGTTTTCCCACACCTGCCCACTTCATGATGCATTTCAGCTTTAATGACAGAAGCTCACTCTCAAATAAAAAATTACCTTTTTTATACACTCATTCTTCTAAGTTGTTAAAAAAAACCTTGTTAATTGGCAAAGCCATCACTTTTACAACACTCTATTTAATGTCTTAGGTATATGTTAAAATTATCCAAACCAATCATGTATAATCCTAGCACAACGTTTTTATAAACAAAATTTTAATAACTTTATTTTTATAAAACTTTGAATTAATCTTTTTACTCCACGGGAGTTACTTCTTTAAAATAGTATGAAATGAGGATCTGGTCCTGCAGAGCACTTAATCAGGTATTTAATTTTTGTACACTGAGTTGTAACAAAGAGCTGCTCTCTGTCTGTAAATGCCCCATTAAATCATATTTAGGAAAAAAGGAAGAATATATGAGCAGGAACAAGTGTGTCCTCCAAAGATTTCAATGCTCCAACAGATTTATATGCTTGACTTGGCTGTACAAGGTCACCTCATCACTGAATTCCATTTAAAATATAGGCCTCCAATGATACCTTTATTTAAAGATGTTGCAATAACTGTACCTGTCCAGGCAGCTTGGCTGAGGTGAGGCAGTTGTGCTGATCAATTCATGCCCACAATTCATCTTTTCTTCTTGGCAAACAAACTCAGCTTTATCAAGGTAACTTCCAGACAAGGGACAAGGTCAGGTGTTGCCTTCTCAACAAGCAAAGGCAAGATTTCCCAGATTTGCTGTGTTTGTTTGCTGTGCCACTTTTACTCCTGCAAGGCACAGCAGGAGTGGCTGAGTTTGAGCCTTCATCTTTATGAGGAAGCAGTTTGGGTTTGGGGACTTTCCCCACCATTTTATTATCCAACTCTGGCACTTTTCCTTTCCTTAGTCAGCCCAGAGCCCATGAAGGAAATCTGGGAATGAGCAGGGCACTGCCTGGGAATGCCTTGGTCCCACCTCACTCAGAGCAAGAACTTTGCCCTGTAACCACCTGAGGAGATTCTCATTCCCAAAGGAAAGTTTCCCACTTTGGGGCAGCTCACAGAACAAGAACCCACTCTCTTAATTTTGGGATTTAGGGGTTTTAAGAGCTGCAGTTATAAGCTTTATTTCTTTATCACTTTACAGCTTCTTCTGTCAGGCACTAAATGACACCACCAAGGTGGGAAGCTTCAGCTCCTGGTGTTCCTGGGTGTCTCATCCTTCGTGTGCTCAGTTGGTATTGCTCCCAGAATGTAACACTTACATGTCCACTCCCACACATGCACAAAAATAAAGTGGAATGTCTAAAGCAGTAGAACAAATGTAACTGGAATCTTGGTATTTAAATTCATCTTTCTAAGTTTTTCTTCCATATAAAAATTAAGATAGTTATTTGAAGAAATTCGGTTTTCAAAGAGCAAAATGCCACAGTTTGTTATACAGACAAATAGAATCTTCTGCTTTTATCTTGGTTTTGGTAGGCCAACAGAGTTATCTGAGTTTGACAGGAAAAAAAGGTGAGAGGATTTTGATCTTTGGGAGCAAGTTAACATTAAAAATGCTGTAAGATGACAGCTGATGCATAGATTGATTTCCTTTTTCCCCATTTAGGAGCTTTCCACTGCCAATCCCCCAGTAATGACAGAAATGCAACAGTGCCATCTCTAGGACAGACTCACTCCCCTTCCCTGTGGGATCTGGCCAGGATGTTCAGGAACAGGTGATGGGGATGGGTGGGATTCACCCTTGGGTGTTACAGAAAACTGAGATGATTGAACACAGAAATGCTCGTTGAGTTCTTGGGGGTTCCCCTCCTGTTCTGAACTCTGATCAAAGAGCTCAAGGCTCACCAAAGCTGATCTCCCCTTCCCAAAGCCCTCTGGGTGAGCCCTTTGCACCCCCTGGGTGTTTCAGTCAGGAAGGACAGAGCTGCAGCTTTCAGAGCAAATCCTCCCGATGGTTCAGGATGCAGCCAGGGGTGACACTGAGAGGAAAGCCAAGCTCATTTTTCACATTCCAATACTTCTAAAGCACCACAAATATTGTTGGACTGACTTGACTGTACATCCTTCCCATCCCAGTTTTGGTTTCATTAGATTTCTTCATCCTCATTTTCTTTGTTCAATTAGAAAAGGAAAATATTTGCATTACAACACCAAAATATTTGATCAGTTCTGCTTGAATATTTTAAGTTCATTTTCTTCTAGTGTGTTTTTTATTTTACTTACTATTGGTGAAATTTTATTTAAAATATTTTTTTAAGAAAACAAAATTCAGAGTTATGTGATGATATTTTTTCATTAAATGCATATTTGTAAATAAAATCTGGGACTTGATATATGAAACAAAAATTTTTAAAGAAAAAAGAAAATTTACATTAATTCAGTGAATGGAATATCTGCACTAACTTGGTTAGGTTTGAATTTTCAGTTTTCTATGGTGTGCATTGTATTTCCGGACTTCTGGCATGGGAGATTTGGGAAAGTTTTGGCATTAATTATCTATGTATATCTTCAAGTATGCTCTCAAAATGCCCTCATAAATTCTTTATTTAGAAATGGTGTGGATTTCTGCTCTAGGCAGTGCTCAATTCAAAAGGTTCGTTTGCTTGAAAATGTAAATGCATACAAAAAAGATAATTTTGTACCTGGAAAATGTTTTCTACAGAGCAGGTAGATGATGATCCAAATAACCTCTCATTTAATGCTTTTGGGAAGAAACAAACTTTGAGGGAATTCTCTTTGATGAAGATAATGTCTCCTTTGCCTCTGTGGCTGAAGAAGTTGCTCCTGGCAGCTTTGCAGACAGTGTGCCCAATGAAATCCTGCAATTCCTCTTTCATTCCCTACTCCTGTCCACATCCAAGAACAATATGTATTCCTTACATATTCCTTACTGTGCCTCATCTTGTTGTTTTTGTTTCCATAAAGGTCATGAGAGGAAGATTAATGAAAGCAGTGTTGTCTCAGACACCCTGCAGAGAGTATAGAGTGAGGCAATAGAGGGACAATCAAGGGGTGAGACCAAAGAGCTCTTTCAAAGCTTCTTTTAAGCTGCAAAATGTCTTAAGAAACAATGAACTGTAGATGTTGCATGAGACATTTTCTATAGTCTTAACATATACAAAATGTGCTTCTGGATCACTCCCATTTTCCTTTCAAATCATGCCAAAGCAACATTTGCTGCCTCTGCTCTTTACAGAAAATTCTGTTACCATGTTTGAGAAGTAATATTTTTTTTAATTGACTAAGTTTGTTATATAATACTTGGGAAATTTGAGGGCCAAAAGCCATTCCATTTGATAGCAAATACTATCACAGTGTATCTGCCTTCATTTTAAACACTTTCTGTTTTTAAAAAGAAAATATCTTAGTCATTTCAGTTCATCAGTCCATCAGAATCATTCCCCAGTTAAGCAAGGACTACAGAATGTTCTTATAGCATTTCCTTGGAAATAAGAAGAGAAGGAATTTTATGTTTCACATAAATTTTTCCTGTTCTTTTCCCTTTTCCTTTAGAAAACTACAGCATATTGTTTTATCTTCAGAAATTTCTATTTCTCCTCCCTCCTTTTATCAAGATTCTCTTCAGTGAGAAGTGTTTTTTGTTTCCTGCCATCAGTTGAGCCAAAGACTACTTCAATCTTCATTTACTCTTTCATGTTGAGTCTTTGGGTCACACTCCCTTCTCTTTTGTTTTTTTTCTTTTATTTTTTCCCCATACAATCCAAAGGGAATACATTTTGTTCCTGGTCAGTGCCAATACCAGGTTGCTGGATCAGAGAGCTGAAGCCCCTTATTAACTCATCTCTTGTTTAAAAACACCATAACTGAAAGAAAAGGCAGGAAGAGTGCAGTCTTTAATCTTGGATATTCTACCTGACCTTAAGGAGGTAGGGAAAGACAATTCAGTATTATTTTGTTGTAGGGAGTTCAGGTTTCTGGTATGGTGACTTACACCACAGCTCTGTGTGACAGAGTTGAACTACCCAGAAAAATCTGGTCTCATGCCTTCAGCCAGACCTTGACACAGGTCCAGGAGTTTATCTCCAGGATATGGAGATCTTGGAGGACTTCAGGCATTAGAAAAGGACCATGCTGATTTCCTCTGCTTGAAGGATTACATCAATATCTTCTGCCAGTAACAGATTAAAGTGTTGGGAATACAGATGTGCCATAATGAGCTCATAAAACAAAATTACTCTATGCTGCATTAATGTATTAGAATCACTCCTAACTACCATTTTACTGTTACTCAGGCTATGTGCTGACAAGACTTGTCCACAAAATGGATGAGTTAATTGTTTTTCTAATTGTTTTATTTCTGAGCTGGAGTTCCTTCCAGACTTCACCACTCTTCCATGACTTTGCTTCCAGCCCCGCGCTGACCGATGTGTGTCTTTGGCAGCCTCGTGGTTGATCTCTGTCTGTAATCTCACATCCTTCCGAGCTGACAGTTCTGCTTCTACTGTGACACTCTGTCCATTTATTTAAAATGTTTCTGCACAACATCTGTCCTCGTTTTTTCCTCCATCTTTTACTCCAAACCAAGTGCTCATTTGTCACTTGGCGACGTGCCGTGTTTTCATATGCATCACAATGATTAGTGGTGCATGCAGAGGCAGGAGCAGTCAAGTTGTACCTGCAGGAAACATTTGTCCGTGTCATTGATGGTAAAATGCTGTTTGGACAGCTCTTCAAATATATTTGTGCTTAATTACCTTGAGAATTCTATTTCTGCTGTCAGTTGGCACTGGAGGAGCTGCTCAGGGTGGTGGAGTCACCTGGGACTGCAGTGGGGAGCTGATGAAATGAGGGGCTCTGTGCTGAGGGGTTCAGGTGTGGCTCTGCACACACCTGGAGCCCCACTGAGCTCCAGCTCTGCCCTTGTGCACCCTGACACCACAGCAGAATGAGCTCCCTGCCTTCCCTGGGGACACAGGTTTCACAGGGATTTGGGGCACAGGATGCTGCAGGTCTTTCCTGGCACTGCTGCAATGACTGGAGAAATGAACAATGATTTTTAAATACTTTGGTCATCCACATCATCTTGAACCTCAGGAAAAGCAGTCAGTGACTGTGACATATTTGTATAGCATCTGTGGGATGATCCTTTTAAAATTTGTATTTTCATTATCTCCCTCTTCTCCAGGTATTGGTTTGAAGGACAGTGTACCAATTTAAGCACCTAAATAGTGTCATGGGACAGTTAATTAAAAATTAGCTATAAATGTTAAGTAGAACTCAGAAGAAACTTAGTGAACTGTGTTCCAATCTCTTTGTGGCACCTGTGTGATATTTACAGTATTATATTTGCAAATCCATGTGGTGCTTATCACCCTGCTGTGTCCACTCAGTCTCTTCTACACAGGAATTTATGGGGTTTCAGTGTATAAAATATTTCTTTGATATCAGGATGTTCTGCTGACATAATGCTGATACTTTCAGGTGAAATACTCATATTCTGTTAGTAATTTGAAAGTATAAAAGAAATACATCTAAAACATTGCAAATAAAACTATACCAGTGCATTCTGCTGACATAGATGAATGCAAAACTCAATTTCTTACTCCTTGTCTTGCATGCAGCACATCCTACATTGGATTCCACTATAATATTTCATTTGTCAAGTTCTCCTAAGGTCTTGCAGGCCCTTCAAAAAGGAGAGGGAAACATTCTGTCCTTGCATTTATATTTTACATGTAGAATATGCCTTCAAAACCTCTAGGCTTTAATTTTACAATTTCAATACCCAGAAGAGACGTCATCCATGAAGGGTATTACGTGTCTTTCAAAAGTGTGAATGACCCATAACTCAAAAGACCCTCAGGTATAAATGAATTATGAAGGACTTTCTCATGAGTGAAAGAAATGTAATCACTCTTCAGGGATGAGATATTTTATTAACTCCACAGATATCCATTTTAGTCTCTTTAAAAAAATCAAAAATCATATCTATTTAAATCCCAATGTGTGTCCTAAGGGGAAAAGGTGAAAAAAACATGTTAGAGTCCTCAAAATATCTCTTGGTCCCTTTATTTAATTTTCACTTTCCTGAACACCGTGATGGAAAGAGTGAATTAACTGTGCTTCTCTACTGAACTGCTAAAAGCCTGGGATGGGCCACTGAGTGACACAGAAAAGAGGAGCTGTGTTTTAAAAATAGTTCTCTGTATCTTGTACCAGTCACAAAAATGTAAGGGAGGTATTGGGCTACTTTCTGAGATGGATTAGAAATTAGCTATTAGTTGGTATAGATAAATTTAGGAGCACTGATAAATTTACAATTGATTTTGTTTTATCTTGGCTTGATTGTAATTTTGTTTGTTACAATAATAGGGGGGCATTCAACTATCTGTAGACCCAAAAAGATCCCTGACCTTACTGCACTGAAGAGTTTAAATGATAATTTTAAATGTCATTCTACAGACAGGGAATGTAAAGAACATTTGATTGATGGGTGGTGTATTGCTGTCAGAGTCAGAAATAGATCTCAGGTCTCATGTATCTTCATCCAGGACATCACCCACCAGGCTACACTTTTAGACCTTAAAACTGAGCTTGATCCTTGCAGATATTAAGAATTTTACATCATGTACAACGTGTTCCAGCTTTGACATTAGTAGAAGTTGCCTTTGCTCAGTAGTGGTTGAAACTGATCTTTGATTGAAAAAAAAAAAAACAAACAGAGAAACAGATGTAAAAAAAAAAATTGAATGTGCAAACAAGTGATTTATGTAGGCCATGAGTTTCATAATCAGAGTCTCAGCAAAGACCTTCAGTTCTTAAGGAGTTTTGCTGTTGCACAGTAAATCACAAAATCACCTGCCAAGGTGTTCTGCAGTTTGGGGAATCAGGCCCTTAAATGCATCCACCAAGTGGGAATATTTTATCAGCATTAAACAATTTCATCTGCACTGTGAGGTGACATCTCCTTCAGGAGTGTTACCAGTCCTGTGGAAAAAAATTCACCCTCCTCCGTTTTACCCAGCACTTTGTACCTCAGCACAAAATAACACAGAGGGACCTGTGGTTTATTATAATAAACCTCTCAGGCACCTGATCTACAGCTGATTTGTAGTAAAAACAAAAACACAGCAGAGCAATGAAATCTCTGTCAGTTTTCAAAGCATCCACCCTTCGTCACAGCCAGCGCCCACGCTGGGCAGCGCTCACACGTGCTCCTCCTGCCTGGCAGCCAACTGGTGCTGAATGATGGGCCACAAAATGCCCAGAAAAGGCATTGAGCATCTCTAAATCATCTCTTTATTCTCAGTCTGGCTGTGACTGTGTAGCAGACATGATTTACGACATTTTGTACAATCTGTGCGGATTAGGAAGAGGAATCTTCGTAATTATATAGGCTTGGTGTTATTTAAATATTTACCAACATTAAACACCAAAGGGGCTGTGCAAATGATCCAGGGGATTCATATTGTTCTAAGCTAATATCCGTTGTACAATATTATGCAAATTGTGTAAACTTTATTCAGTTGCCTCTGCTCTGAGCAGCGTATCCCAAGGCAGCTATTCACTAACTTGAAACAGATAAAGTTTTAATAATAAATAGTGATGATGAATAAGTCAGAAAGTTTGTGCAATGCTAATGTAGTTGTTGGCCCCAGGGTAGTTTATTAGATAAACAAGTAACATTTTATAAGTTGCCTGCACATAAGTGGCTTTTGTTTTCCAGGAAATGTTTGTATGATAAATTATTTCAAAACATGAGGTGTTAACGAACAAATTGTATTCACTTTCAATTTGCTACCACTTTCCTGAGACGTGATTTAAACACCAAAATTTTACTTTATCAAAATGACAGTAACTTAAGAAATTAAACTTTGCTATGAGGTAAGGGAGAAATGCAGTATTCCTAAACCAGGGGATAGGGCTGTAGCTCTTCCATTGGTATTCAGGGAATTTCCAGGACTTAGGCTCTTAGAGACAGTAAAAATTAGATAAAACAGTCCAAGTATATAGGAGTCCCAGTATGCCCATATTATACTTCTGGCCACTTGACAGTATAGACCTGTGGAAGATCAGCTGAAAGCATTTATATTATTGGGAAAGGAATCTTGCTAACCCAAAAGGGAATGAAGCATGAACAGGTTTATTTAAGCAGCACACTGCAGTGAAAAACCAGCCAAATCTATTAATGACTCCTTCCACTCCATGCAGTGCAGCCCTGACCCATATAGGGCTGTCTTTTTCTGAAGCACATTTGGAGCATCTGCATTGTAGTTATGTTCAAAATCCCCCTGATGATACATCAGCTCTTAATAAACTCAAATCACCATCATTTGGATCTTAGCTAATTTTTTTTTTTGCTAATGTAAATAACAAAACAATTTGATATCCTTGCAGGGAAAGAACAGATGGTGCACTGGTGAGAAGGGTCTCTCATTACATTTCCCTGGATTTTGCAGCACTGGGCTGTGGCCTGCCTGGTTACTGCTGCACTGCTGTGAGTCACTCACCGAAACATTTATGGCATGGGACATGGCTGCAAGATTTTGGGGAAAAGATTGAGCTTCTCTCTGTTTGCTGTCTTACTTGACAGCATCAGTCACAAATCCCCTTCTTTTCTCCCATCCCATGGATGGATGGATTCAGAATTGCTGCAGAATCCTCAGGAATATAAAGCCTACAAAATGAATTTAGAAACCAAATGGCTTGGCATAGGGTTTAATGGTTGGAATTTTTCACTTCAGGAGACAAGTTTTCCATTTCTGCCTCTTTCAGTTTCTTACCACTAGTTAAGATAAGTCACTGGAGTGCTGGTGGGTTCAAATAATTGGGGGTAATTTTAAGAAATCTGTAGCAGAAATCACATTTCAATTTTAAAGAAAATACTTCTAGACTGTTAGATGAGAAGTAACATAAAAAATCCTTTTTTTTGGCTGTACATCAGTACACCTGTGCTCAAATTAATTTCTGAATGAAGTATAAAGATGGGCAAAAAATAAGGAAAAAGCACAGATTAAGGTATTAACACTCAGGAACTGTTTCAATTCCATAGAGTTTGGGCATTGTTTTTAGAACAGTGAAAAGGACTGAGGAAAATTTAATGAGCTATCTGCTCTCTTTTCTCCCAAATTAATTTGATTATTTGATATTTATTGTACGGGATCCCACATTCAACCTGCACTCCAGCTATGGGAAAACTCTTTTCTCACACCCCTATTCTGCACTGAGGTGAAATCCCTGATGATCAAACTTTGGTATACTGAGAGAGTGATGTTTGCTTTAGAATTTAGCTGTAAAAGTAGGAGCAGAAATTGTTTTTTGAATTTTTTTTTTTTTAAACCTAAGCAGTTGAGGAACTTCCTGCAAGGTCTGCTAGAATATCACTTGAGTGCTTGTCAAGTGTCTTTCTTCTGTTTGAATTCTCCACATTAATGGTTGTTGCTATGATACATCAAACCCTCTGGTAGCAGCAGGATTCATTTCATGGGCAGGAGATCCCATGGCAAAGACTTATCAGAGCAGGAAATTAGAGAGATGCTGTTCCTGAAAGCCATTAGCATAAGAATGCACTTAAATATAATTTAAAATAATTTACCTTTAGAAGAAAATAGAAATATTTTAGATAAAAGTTTAGCAAAAAACATCCAACTTGTTGTACTTTTAATATTAGTAGCGGGAACCAACTTTGTCTATATTTCTGCAGTAGATGAGCATTAAAAATTTCTTCTGAAAAGGTTACATATCCAAATTGTTCCAGTTCAGACCTTCTGGAAGCTGAGTATCTGCTCTGATGAAAATGGAAACTAATTATGCACTTCCCCCTACATTCTTGCAACATTAGTCTTTGTTGGTAAAAGACGTATCACTTTTCATTCATCCATCTTCCACATCCTCCCAAACACATTAAAATACTCAATTAAAGTCCTTTATTTCTGGAGTGAAAGGTCCATTAGTTTGCAAATTTCTGCAGAACAGCTGAGCATACTTTTGTTTTGACATTTGAGAAAAAGATGTTCTTCAGGAGATAATGAACCAGATCCTCAACAGATATATGTCAAAATAATAGTTTGGGATGAGCAGAAGAGAGAGAGAAGGGGTGACATGGCTTAGCCATTAAAGCAGGTGAAAACACCATTTTTATTGAAATTAAAATGGAATTTAAAAGGTTAAACAAACTGAGTAATGAGTTTGCAGCAGAACCAGCAAAGGATTACTCAAGAGAGGGCCATCCATAACAACCTAAATCACAATCACAGAACCCCTGCATTTTACAAAAGTCCTCACAGATTTTAAGATAGGCCCCAATGTTTGATTTCTGATTTGTGATCTCAGTCCTCCACAGTAACATTTTGTGTATTGGATTTATCCAGAATTGCTGTTCTAGGAAATACATTATTTGGTAGTGTCTAGCAAGGAGTTGACTCATCCCTGTGTCAAACCATAACTCTCCTGGTTTCTGAAGGTTATAATTTCCCAAGAAATAACATAGTTATGTAGGTTTTATTAAATTTTTATTAATTATTAATTTTTCATGTGCAGCTTATATGGGCTATGCCATGACCAGTGTGCTTATAGACACAAGATGGAAATAACAAAAAACTGCAGAGTTCTGTTTCACTGTAATAGTTAATTAATTCCACTTTCTTCCTGCAGACAACAAAGTTGGTTTTGGGGTTTTTTTAAATGTAAAATATTCCATTCTCTCTATGGTCCCAATGGGAGGAGGTTATTCAGACAAATTCTCTGAGTCCTGGCTTGCAAGAGGCTGCTGAGCTGCACCAAGAGAAAAGGCAGTTTGCAATCTTCTTCAGAGGATTTACTCAGTACTCTAGGTTTGGGATTAAAATTTGCATTGTTTCCACCAGTGAGGAGCACTCTTGGAGTAGCTGATAAAAGATCAGTTAATGCTGTATTAGCTGTAGTACCTAAATTGAATAAATCCCTTCCATAATTGCTCCCTCCTTTCAAACAAAGGGAACATGCACTCCCTCAGCACCCTGACACGTGCCTCAAGGCTCTGTTCTAACTGCTTGCCTGAAATTTGCATTTAGCAAGCATCAGCTACAACAGGTTTTGTGTTGGAGATACCACAAGTACACTGGATAAAAGATCCAAACTAAGGCAGCACCTCTTACCAATCTCTGTTGAGGCACTAACCCACAGCACAAGCACTTAAAACCATTTTATCAGGTACAGATGTTTAACTTTCTGGTCAAATCCTTGTTTTCTGGAGTTTATACATGTAATGTAAAGGAATAGATCAGTGCATGAAACTGGTTTAAATTTACTTTACAATCTTAATAAATTTAATTATCACAGCTGCTTTTGTAGAGTCCCTGCTGCAGAGGAAGAAATTCTGTAATTTTTTACTGGGATCTCTCTCGAAATACACTGGCTTTTCCAAACATGCCTTTGCACACATGGAGGGGGAAATTCAAAAGGCAAGGTTTTATAAGAGAACCTGTGTTTGGAAAGGTTGAAGAGAAAAAAAATTATTTGTTAACCTTACATAGATTTCAGCATATACTGGATAAAATATTGGTCATATATCTTTTATGAGTGTTTCATTACAGCTTCTTATCTACAAATGATTCTGTTTCTTAGAAAGCCCTTTTTTTTTCCCCACTGGAAGGTACATGTGCATTATTCCTCCTCCAATATCCATTCTTCTGCTCCTGTGGTTTGCATGAAAACAGTGGTCTGGTACTTGTAGAGAGCTCTTGTGATGGCTCTGGAAAAGCCCAGAAGGACCTGACAGCTGTATTCCCCCCAACAGTCCATCTAGGAGTAGATTGAAATGAAAATGAGTCCATTACAAAGTTCCAGTGTCATGGTGGAAAGGACCCTTCTGTGCACAGCAAGCTCAGAGCGTGTGTCTGACGTGGGAGCTGCAAGCCAGGGACAATCACTGCAGAAATCTGTGCTGAATATTAACCAAGCCCAACTGCTTCCTCCTGGGCTATGTGTAAATAAATGATCACAGTGTTAGGCTTCAAACAATCCGACTTTAGAGAAGAGAAAATAAAGGCCGTGTAATGCTGACACACAAACATTACAAAAGGCTCTTGGCTCAACTCAGACACAGCCTTTTTACCATTAAACCAAAATAACTCACAAAAAATCGTTAGTGGAGCACTGGTCCCTGGTGGCTTCAGTAAGGCTCTCAGGGCTCTCTGAATAATTGATTTTTTTTTTTTTT
>VZRH01003629.1:1771506-1826042 GCA_013397555.1 Urocynchramus pylzowi
TTTTTTTTTTTTTTTTTTGTTCACATGGAATACTGGGGAAAAAAAAAAAAAGAAGTTTTATTTCCACTCATGAATGTTTGTTCAAGACTACTTGGGTCCAGATTTTCAGTACTTTAATCTCTACTCTGCCTCCAGAGCTGAGCATGGGGAAGGACACTGAAAAGTGGACAAGAAGGGGATAAGAACCGTGTCAAGAGGATTTTGGAATAATGAGAAATGTGAGTGTAGGCAGGAAAATGGGAGCAGGTGACCTGTGAGCCTACAGACAGGCTTAGACTGAGCTGCACACAGGAGCACCTTAATATTTCACTATTATCTTCTGTACTTTGCTATGATTTTTATATTTTGAAAAGCACTAATTACCTTCAAAAGAGGGCCCTTCATGTTGGGATGTTGTAGCAGTTTTTTCTCAATATTAACTGACTAATGCTCACTCCTGTATTGATCCTGGACCTGAGCTGATCCCTGGCTCTAGCACTCCAACCACAAAGTCTTGTCATTGCCAAAAGTGTTGTTTTTTGTGTACTCAGAGCTATAGGCACTCATTATAACCTGAAAATGTCAATGCAACATTGCTGTGGAAAAGAGGACTGCAATCAAGTTATTGATTAATTTGCTGTATAATTTTGAAGCCAATTCTGAACAGATTTACTCAGTTCATTATTTCAGGTACAAACTATGACAAGAGTATCAAACAGGTCTAGATGTGATTGATTTCTGAAAACTCCT
Organism: Urocynchramus pylzowi; assembly: GCA_013397555.1. Lineage (NCBI taxonomy): Eukaryota > Metazoa > Chordata > Aves > Passeriformes > Fringillidae > Urocynchramus > Urocynchramus pylzowi. The sequence goes on from VZRH01003629.1 coordinate 1,772,236, forward strand.
CTATTGAGCTCTCAAGGTAGCCCATTACAATGACAAGCTGTTTTCTAGGGGTGTCTAAATAGCAAAAATGATGGCATTAACAGGATATCTCCATTTATTACAGTAGCTTCATGATATAAAATTTGCTCCTAGACAGTTTCTTTTAACTAGGTGATCAGAAATTCATGGCCTTTGGTGTAAATCGTGAAAATGGTAATAACCATCATCACCTCTATCAGAGATTGCATGTCCTCATGGCCATATTCTCATTTTGATGGTACTGGAACAAAGCAGAGACAGAGAGGTGACCAGAGGGAGGTTAAAGTGGCACTGGTTAGGGGCTCTGATTGATCAGAGACACGTGGCAGCTCCTACCTGCCAGGCTGTTCTGTTCCCAGCAGAGAGAAAACCTCTTTATCCTTCAAAGTGTTAATCTTCTGAAAAAGTGACTCTGTAGGGAAAACTCTCCCTTCTTGTTTGAGGAGCTCTAAAACTAGCTGAAAGGCAAAACATCTCTGCCCTTCCTTCTTAACACCAGGTTTGAGAGAATATTACGTGGAAAAATGCACATTTCTGAGCCAGCAAACAGAGAAAGGCAGATTATCAAACTGGCCTGGTTTGATCAGAGTCATAAAACTGACAGTTGGGAATGACTTGCTGTTCACTGCCTTGCAGTGTTTACCTAATCATATTTGCATGGTTAGGGAGTTATAAATTAATATCAAGCCTATTATGGGATTTTGCAGCACAGTCCTTCCTGCCTGCCTCCCTCACCCCTTCCTTACCTCCCACTGATGACTCCTACAGTCCTGATAACTTCCAGGCACTTCCAGAGAGGATCCCCACTCCTGTTCCCTCTCAGGGCATCCCCCTGTGTGCCTGGATGACTCCTACAGTCCTCATAACTTCCAGGCACTTCCAGAGAGGATCCCCACTCCTGTTCCCTCTCCAGGCATCCCCCTGGATGACTCCTGTCATGGGTTTGTGCTGTTAGCTGTGTGTTCCTGTGCCCCTGATCACACACACCCATTTTCTCCTCGCTGGGGAGCACTGCCACAGTGCTAACAGCACCTCAGGGACCAGAAAGTTCTCAGCAGCACCCCCAGGCTCTTTCCATGCTGTGGCATTGCCTCTCCCACCTTTCTGCACTGCACATCCTCAGAGCTCTCACTGTGGGAAATAGATTTACAGAAAATTTCTATCTATATCAAATCAGGAGCAATAAACATTTGCAAAATGCCTTCTTTTTTTTGCACCGAGGCTAAATGTTAGCGGGTAAATGTTAAAATAAAACAAACATTGTTGAGAGAAAAATTAAACTAGAAACAAATTTCAAAGTACAAATAAGACTACTTCAGAGAAATAGCACTATGAAGGATACATTGGACTAGGACCCACAAAGACTAATTTGAAATTATTAGCTTTAAAGCATTTACAACATAGTGTGACTAAAGCTGATAAACCAAGAAATGCTTATAGTGTACTGTAATTAAGAAATAGTTATAATTGTGATAGTGTAAATTATAACATTTGTATTATCTCACCCTTTTCAAAAGAGAGAAAATTGAAGAAAAGTTTTTAAAACGCCTCCAAGTTACCCCATCTCTGGGTTCAGAAAAGGGATAAATCTGACATCTCACCACCTCATCTCAGGGCTTTGCAGGCTCTGCCCCTCTCCTGCTCCTGGGGGAAGCCAGCACAGACCTGGGGGGGTCCTTGTGCAGAGCTGCATTTCTGTGCCTTCGATGCACAGAAGCTGACAAAGCCTTACTGACGCTGATTTTGGCAGACAGGCAAGAATTCTCACACTGTAAGAGCAAAACAGACCAACAGATCAGCAACTGCCCCACTCCAGCTACATCAACACTGTAATTCTTTTTAGGGTCATCTGCAAGTTGGTGTTTTAAACAGCAGAAAATCCTTTCCCAAGGGCTGTGTTAGAGGGGAACCTTCCTGTGGCCAGGCACTGTCACAGGGATCACCTCCATGAATACTGCATGTTGTTGATTTTAATTAACAGCATGCAAGACTTAAAGATCCTCCTCAGCAAAACTGTTCCCAACATCCTGCTCTTCCTCACTTCCCCACTCATTCTCACCTTCCTCTTTTGTACAGAGAAACAAGAAAATTAGGAAAACCACAGCACTTACATGAGACTGAGACAAATCTTTGTACTTTGTTGGCTTATTCCAGATCTCTTACACAAAGGAAAGGACATTTTGCAAGTTATCTATAAAACAACCACTTTTACTTCTCTTACAAGATTTCACTTGAGCAAAACTAGAACTAAATGTAACATAGAAAAACAAATACACTGTAGGAAAAGATGTAGCTGAGAATGGAAATAGGAGCTGGAGATTTAGGCCAGAGTCTAAGTCTGTAAGCTGCCATTCTTTTTTTCCCAACCAGCACAAAATAAATGTTACAACATCCACGTGGCTGCCCAAGAAAAGTAAATATCAAGAGAGAGTGGAGGGAAGGGAGAGACAAAGGCAAACCCAGCCTGTTTAGGTTCAGACTCCTTGGACATGGGTGGTTTTTCTAGACTCACACAGCAGCTCCATAAAAAGCCCTACCCCAGCACAGCACAGATTGCTAAACAGTATTTTCACCAAAAGTTTTACCCCACGTGGGATTCTCTTTTCGTCTCCTTGAAACCCAAATTTTCCTTATCACTTCCCATCCACAGCAGGAACTGAGCATCAGCCAGTCCTAATTTCTAAATTTACTTTTCGTTCAGCTGGTATAAAGTTTTGCATGGTGGCCTTTCCATGTCATAAATATTAAATGTTAATGTGTAAGCTCCATCTGGAAGACTCTTCATTCTCAAATTCTCAGCTCTGTTTCCTCACATAACAACCAATAACAGAGATCATTAAATAAGATTTTTATTTAGGAACACTGAGAATGAAACCTAGAGTAGGAGCAATGTGCAAAAAATTAAAAAGTAATGTTTTATTGACCATTTTTTCTTTATTGCTGCTTATCTGTGAAGAAGTGAGAAGATAAAATCAGTAGAGTAGTAAAACAACTTCCATTCTAAGTATACTGTTGTAAAAAAATTACTTTTTTTGTATGCTTAAAGTATAATAAGGAAAACATGAATATAAAACATTTCCTACCATCTTCTCCAGAGCTGCTTACTGTAATATGGAGCTTTCAGTTTCTTATGGTGCTGTTTGACACTGATTATTCCCCTTAGAATGTTCCATTATGCTCCGTTTTCTTTGCATGTGTGAAAGAGATGTAAAGTCTGTTGTTGTTGGCTGTAAATTTTATTCAAATTCAGCAGCATTCATTTATAATCACATGTGCAGAATGACTTTCATTCTGGGTGATCCAAATGTGCTTTCCAGACTTTTACATCAAGAAATGCAGAATGCAGCCACCTTCCCATGGCTTGGGAAGAGAGAATGGTTTTTCTAAGAGGCATTAACAAATCTTCAGTGGTGATGGCATTGAGGGTGGGACTTCACAGCAAGGTCTGAACTCCCACAAGTCACTCCCAAGGAAAGCAGAGACCTGATCATACTCTGAATATCAACTGCAAATTGTTTTTTGTTTGTTTTGTGAAGGGGCTTGGGAGATATTAATAGTGATATTGTTTCCTTATTGTTTATAAAAATATTATATCTACAATTCAAGAGGATTTCTCCCAGCTGTCTTTCAAAATATTTGAATATACAGAATGGTTGTTATATACAAGCCTATAAACAGTCATTTTGAAAAAAAATGGGGCTAAATCCAGGAGTATGTTGGCTGTGGCAACTGCTGTGGTGTGGTATCCAGTCCTACCATCAGCTGTCTTTTTAATTCCTACATTTCTCATCTATTATTAGTTACATTTTTCCTAAATATTTTCCGTTCCTCCCTGGACCAGCTGTTGGGTTGAAGTTACATCCCATTTCCATTGAGCAGGACAGGTAACTGTGGCAAACCACAGTGCACCCATCAAGCTGATGTTTACCTGAAGGCCTGTGGACAGATTTTGTCAAGATCCAAAGTAATTACTTTGTAAAGTTCATTTCCCACCCTGCGTCTCTTTTCTGCTGAATAAATATTGCAAGAGGATGAAATTTGGACAGGTTGTTTACATCCATCACTTTTAAATATTAGTGCTGGGCTTATGCAGCTCTTTGTTGTGTCAAAACCATTTGGATACATTATTCCAAGTTGAACAACAGAGTATTTCAGATTAAGAAGCAAAGGAAGACTCTCTTTGTCCTCTGGTATTGAATAAAGCAAAGGGAAGGGACAGTCTTAATTTTAGGGCTAATGTATCTTCCCTCTAAATGGCTACACCTTGTAAACATTTTTGATAACAAATATTATTAAATTGCATATCTGATTCAAGCACCTATTATGCTTTATTAAAGTAAATACACTAAATTACCTATTAGAGGACATAATAGCACATCATTTCAGTCAAGTAATACCTATTTCAAAAATTACATTCCGTTCCCACTTAAAGACTACTTGGGAATGTTACTTTCCTCCAAATTTTTGGGTGCCATTTCATTTTTGAAGGCACACGAAGGCATCCATGAGCAGTGTCCCATGAAGTTTTCTCTGCGCCATATTAGGGAAAAGCAGAGAGAGAGGACTGGGGAGGTTTAATTACAGAAACTTTTTTCCCATCTTTTTGAAGTTTAAGTCAAGTGGAAAAGTATCTCGAGAGGAGTCACAAAATGATCAGAAATTATGTGGTAGAAAAACTTTCTCACAAAACTCTAAGGATCAAATTCTTTGTGCTGTTGTTTTGTTTCCTCTACCTACTCTTATTCTGATAATTTTGAGTTGTCTTAAATCTTCTCCATGGAGTAGTGTTTTCATGTATTTGGAAAAGAAAGGTGTCTTATCTGCTTTTTTCCTTTTTTGTTTTTTTTGCATACAGAATTTCAACATGATTTATTTTCATTTTAATTGAGATCTAAATAAATGTGCCACAGTAAAACTGATACTACAGTGCTTGTAATGAACCTTCCTTTTTTTCTTCCCTCCAAGCTAGACATTGGTATCTAGGGTAAAAATATAAATGCCACTGGGTGAGGGCCAGGAAGATCTTTTATATATAAAATTGTACATAAAATTTATATTAAATTGCTTCATGAACAGTCTCAGAGATTTTCAAAAACCCCAAATCATGGAGGATTTTGCACATGTTCTGTCTTATAACAAAAGGTTCATCCATAACATTTATTAACCTATGCTGGTGTGACAAATTCAAAGTGTTTGAAAGTCTCTCAGGACAGTTCTTAAAGTGTATTTTGCTCTCTTTTTCATTAAAGAACCAGGCTTGTGTTTGAAGATGAATCCTCAGCTGGAAAGTTGCTTTCAGTTTTAAATGAAGAATTGACACTTTTTCTTCAATTAGGTGTTGGCTGCAATCCATCCTTGTCTATCAACCTTTCCAGAACTCCAGTTGCCTCATCTCTTATCCTTTTCTTTGGGAAGACAAGGGTTTTAAATTAAATAAATAATGCATGGCAGTCAGGAAAAGGTAGAGTAATGTAAATTTTACAGCAAAGAGGGAGAAATTTTTAATTGGAAAGTGAATAGTGCTGAGGAATGGTCTGTTAGAGCACTCTGTGCTTTCAGTCTAAATATCCTCAGGGGAATTTGGAGCCTTGCCATGTTAGATATCCATATCCAGAAATACAATTTTGTTTGTACAAGCATTTATTAGCAACTTTGGTAATGCTTTCAACAAGGTCAAGGATTGACTGGAACACTGAATTTATCCCTTCCCATGAAATGCTCTGTTTGGGGAAAGGAAACACAATATACACATTTTTTACCCAGCTGGACAGGAACCCAAAAATTACAGTCTTCAGTGGACCTTCAGTTCAAGGTGGGCTGGATCAGGTAGGTTGTGGTGGGACTTCACAAGAAATGAGATATTGGGCAACAACAAACTCCCAAGTTTGTGGGAATCCAGCTCCAAGTGCCTTAGTCAGCCATTTCCTGCAACCAAAGTGTGGAAAGAACAGTTAAAGTAAAGTGCCAGGAGCATTTGGATCTTTCTTCAGCAAATTTTTTGTCCTTCATTGTCTTTCTCATATGTGTAAGCACTTCTGCAGAGAGCAGGAGCAGCACAAAGCTAAAAGTGCCAACTCCATGGAATCCTCTCCTTTGTTGTTAAACATTTCTGGAGCTTGGATCGTGCAGTTTTGGCTGCACCTCATTCAGAGAGTTCCTCACCTCAGCTGCTTCACTCACTGTATATTCATCTATCACCTGCTGTGTTTTCTGCTGACATATTCATATTTGTCCAACCTCAAATGAAATGGTTTATCTTTCCTCATTACCAGGATTCTTATGGCAATAACATTCAGAGGAGTCTTTTACTGGGAGAGAAAATGCAGGCTAAAATGTCACAGAACTTTATTAGACCATCTAAACTTAATTGCAGATGAGTTGATGCACTCATAAAAGATGATGCAATGTTTCTATTAACTCCAACATATGGTAACTATTCATGAGAGGACAGCAAATAGAGATATCACTAAATGTTACTCTAAAATGGTCAAATTAGGAAGCTGGCTATTTTTTTTAAATAGTAACTTAAAATGTGTTACTAACTAGTGAGAGTTTACCTAACATTAGAAGTATTCAGAGGACATTGCTTATATAAAACTGGTAAGAATTTGATTATGCCTGAGAATGAACTTGGTTATTTAGAATATTTCCCCTTGCTCTGTGATGGAAATGGACAAAGAGCTCTGCTGCCCTGAAGAGGTGCAGGTCTTGAACACATTTCCCTGATTTCACTAAGGTTCTTGTGATGTTTGTTTAAATGATTAATTCTACAGTAAGTGATACTTGCTGGTAGAAGATATTGCAGATAGCACAGTTTAATTATTTGTGCCATTAGTGTTCCTATCTTTAGAAATTTTAGTGATAAGCCCTAACAATTACACGATCTGTATTAATTACAGTACAAACTTTATTCCGTCCTGCTCTGATGCTGACGAGTTCTGTAGCCTCCCACTTTGCCCTGAGGTGCAGTTTAAAGGTGCCAGGGTGACAGGTCAACTCAGGAGCTGCTCCCAGTTAATCACACACTGCCAGAGAGCCCTGCACCAGACAAATCCTGTGCTGCCAATTCCAACAAAGCATAGACAGCTGGATTTTGTGTTTGCCTCAGCTAAGACATCAACTGAATAATGAGAACTAAAGCCAGCTCCAAAGGCTGCAATCACTAGATGGTTAAGTAATTTCAGGGTTTTTCCTTCATTGCCAAAAATCAAGATGGTTTCTGAAGACATTTGAAGTCTATAAAGACTTGGCTAAATTACAGTTGTTCCACAGCAAGTGTGACATGCAGGGGAGGACTGGAAGGGATCCAGGGAGCTTGTTTCACACCAGAGAGCCTTTCTAGGAGATGAAATCACACTGGAAGGGCAGTGTGCCCTGGAGGATCAGACACCCTGGTGTGAGTTCATATCTGACTCTGTGATTAGTTTGACATTGCATAACATTTACATAGGCACCTCTTTAGGAGTTCTGATTAAAGCTCTCCAATTATTTCACTGATGTATTCAGCAGAGCTGAATGTCCCCAGTCTGAACAGATTGTGACCATGACACACTTCCAGTTCTCTCTTTGCTTACCCAAGTAGCCAAAGGACACCTTTAAAAGGTTTAATAGAGAACACCAGTAATGTCACTATGGAAACACAATGTTTCAGAAAGTGCTGCTTTAACAAAGCACCAAAATCCCTCACACAGTCAGGATTTACAAGTCTTGGCTGGAAATTCTCTGTAGTGCCAGTGAAAATATAGGATTCAGGACTGCCATAACCTTACAGAGCAGGACAAGCTCCAGAAGCAGGACATCAGTGAAAAAGAGTACTAAAGAATGTTGTTCCTATCTGAATTACCAGATTGGTTAAAGTAATAATGATAATAATTTTTTAAAAGTGAGTTACTAAGGGCAGGTGGGGGGTGTGGAGTTGATACAAAACAACCAGTTCAAAAGGCAAAAGTGAAAAAAAAATTACAAGTTAATGGATGGTGCAGGAAAACTATCCTGGAAACTTATGCTGAGAAAGGGGATTGCACTCCCTCAGGCAGATGGTCAGCACAGAGGACAAAGAGCCTCTGGCAGTCGCTACCTGAAAGATTTATGCCCTTCGTTCCACAGGTATCATTCTCTGCTGCCAGGGGCCAAGAATCCAATATCCACTTCCAAAGCATGTTTGTGTTGTCCCATGTTTGTTCTAGTAATGCTATTTATCATCTTATTTATCATGTCATCCTTCTCAAGAAATACCATACTTGGAAAGTTGGTGTAGCTCTTGAAAAGCACTGTCTGGACTATATATATATATATTTTTAATTACTACAAATAAGCCCCCTTAGTGTTCTGTGTTGCTGTGGGAAAAGATAAGAATTTTGTAACCACTTTTTAAAAGTATTACCTTTCAGTTTATAAAACAGTGCCCTCTGTGTAATGTATGATAAAACATTTTGTGACCTGGACTATAAAGCTCGGAGATTCTACTTCAATGCACGTGTGTTGGGACAGGGGAGGCTGTTCCTTCTGCTTCTGGCTTTGTGCAAGGTCCTGGGAAAGAGTTCAGCTGCACTGGAATGAGCCAGGCCTTGCTCTGCTCTGTGCTGAGGGAGAGGCTGGGAAGTTGTGTTTAGTGAGGCTCTGGTTCATAAACCCACCTTGGGTGGATCAGTGTGAGTCCAAGGCACTCAGGCTCAGGCAGGTTGGGCTAGCTGGGAGCCAAACCTGGAGCTGGAGCTGTTATCAGTTCACTCAACTCAGCACTGCCAACAAACTCCAGAGCTCCTGGAAAAAAAAAACCCAGCAACAGCAAACTCATTCAGACAGGGAAGTCACTTGAGACTGATCCTTATGAATAACAAGCAATTTTCCTCGTGGTGCAGCTGCATCTCTTCCAAGCTGTTGTTGTTCCTTATCTCGTGTGCTCCTGGGGCATGAAACCAAGCATCACCACCACTCAGAGCAGATCAGGTTAAGCTGCTGCCCCAAATTCTCAAACAAGTACCTGCAAACAGTTTGCTTGAAATGGGGAGTTCAGCTGTTCAGGAAAAAACAGTGACACATATACAACTTGGTGACAAGTGATTAAAATCAGTGAAGCAAAGGAAAGGGAAAAAAAATCAAGCTGTTATTAATTTAAAGTGACTTCAAAAAGCAGTTGCTAAGTCTCTAGTGATTTTTTTGATACCTGTCCAGGCTACAGGTGGTTGGTAAGTGCTTAATAAAGCACCTGCTCATCAACTCAGTTCTTCATGATTTTAACTAAAAAATAAATTACTGCTATAATTTAAAAATAGCAACTTACTTTGTTAAAATGTTGTCCTGGTTTCAGCTGGGATGGAGCCACTTTTCCTCCCAGGAACTGTGATTTGGATTTGGGGTAAGAACTGTGTTGTTAACACCCTGATGGTTGAGTTGATGTTGTTGTTGTTATTATTTTGTTATCCCTTTCTTTTCCATCCAAATTGTCTTCATCTCAACCCATGAATTTTCCATTTTTTCCCTAATCCTCTCCCATCCTCTGAGGCAGGGAGGGGGCTGTGTGGTGCTCAGCTGTCTGTAGGTTAAACCATGACAAGTGTCCTGCCAGATGTTGCTGTACAGTGATGCCCAATTGCACAGAAACTGTAACAGGCAAATGTTCAGAGTTTTCAGCTGGATTGTTTTATTAATGGATTCATCATTACAAACCTGGGGTACTGTGAGAAAGCAAAAAGAATAATGGATCTTGATGTTCTTCTGCGAGACAGGTGCGGGGCTGTCTCTGCCTGATATGCAAAACACTGCCAGCAGGATGAACACCTAGAAAAGTGTCTCATTAATATAAAATGTATAATTAGAGTTGGTCCATTTATTTCAGGGAAAAAAACATTGCTCCTAACAAAAACATATACTGCAGAAACATTTTTTGTCAGATGTTGAAATTAGCAAAATAAAGCCTAGGAAAGCCCCCAATTACTTCCCATGTTTGCCTACTTTCCTCTATGAAAATGCATAAATCAGCAATGGAATCAACAAATGGAATCAACAATTTTCACATCATCTGTAAAAATAATGTAAAGTTTCAAATGAAACAAAATCATGATTGTTTAAAAGATATTTAGAGAGTAAAGATATTCCAGAAGTTTTTTTCTCAGCATTAGTACCAGACTGCCTCTAAAATAAACCTTTTCTGATCCTGCTTTATATCCAAAGGGTAGAACACCCTGGCAGCCTCTACTTGCTGAAGAAATAAGAGTTTACTTTTTCCCCAGGAGAAAGAGGAACAAATTATGAGACAATCATTCAATGCATTCTCCTTTTCTCCTGGGCAGAACCATCTGCATCCTGACCTGCACTTCAGCCTTGTTTGTATTTATGCTGCAGGAGTCAGCAAAGCCTTCCTGGGGGCAGGGTCACATCCTCAATCCAAATTTAAATGTCATTCATAAATGGAAAGGGCATTTCACTGAAATGGAAGCAGGAAATGGTGGAGAAGGAGGTAAAAGCAAGAGGAAAATGGAGGTTAGGAAACACCAACTATAATAGCTTTATTATTGTGCCAGGATAGGAAATCAGTGTCTACATGACTATTTAAAAGTCACCAGGTAGAGGTAAATTAAGATGCCAGAGCTAAAGGCAGTAGTGAGAGTCCTGATAATTGCCATTATTGTCCTCCTTCTCAGTTGTACTTGAGCCAAACCCACACTCAGTAGAGCAGCAGGAGACATAACCTGGTGTGGATAAATAGACTTGAAATGAGCACACGTGCACCTGGTGAGCATTTTCCATAACTGTTTGTAAATGTTGCTAAGTTGTTGTGTGTAGTTTCCAAGTGTGGCCCTTTTGTTCAATTCTGTTGTGTTCTAAAGATATTGTTATGTCATTAAATTGACATTTCTTTGACTTACTGGTAGAACATAATGATTATACTCTTCCTTGTGAATTGAGTATTTCCTAGCTAGAGTTAAAATGCAGCCTTCGATCCCAGTTGTGCAGGCAAGCACAATGATCAAATATAGTGGATTTGGAGGTCTTGGGGAAGTGAACATTTGAGAGAAAATGGTTTGTCAGGTAGCTCCACCACCAGCCCATCTCGTGCCTCCTTCACTTCTCCTGTAAAATGGAGCTCTCTTTCATTAAGGCTTTAGAGATCTGTGCAATTTTTATTTGGTGTTGCTCTTCTGCCCTTCACTTCTGTTATCTTTTGCTGTATTGTAGAGCAGAAACATTAGACCTGTGCTACTCAAACTTCCACAACTTGTAAAGGGTCCTTCATTTGCTATTGATTATAAAAATGGAAGCAGTTGATATTTTGATTCTGTTCTGTCTTGATAAGGTGGCTGTGATGGGTGAGTTAATACCAAATAAGTAGAGCAGATGCAGTAATAAATTACTACCTTGACAGATTTGACATGTCTCCACCCATGTACTGAAGATGAGTTGAGAGATGTGTGTATGATTAACGTTGCTTAAATGGGTGGTGTCTGAATTAGCATTTTGTGCTGTAGGCACTGGAAGCTTCTATATTTTGCAGCAATACTTAGCAATTAAATTGTACTTTACATCATCAAAGTACTCAGAACATGAGAGATTATGTTCCATCAGAAGCAGGGATAGGTTTTCTTAGCATGGGAGACAGAGAAAATGCCCAATGTGACCATGAGCATGGAAGTGGCAGTGGCAGAGTTGCCAGAAAGTTGAACTGCAGTTCAATATTTTATCATAAGTTACTTTTGATAATGAATATTGTCACCTAAGAGTTGCCTTGCTGAGAGCTTGAATGAACTGGAGGAAGAGCTGCTTCTTCTGTCAAGTCCAAGGACTTGTTCCTGCAAACATTTAGGTTTGTACCTGGCTTAACTTTAAGCAGAGGACTACTTCCCCTTGATTCCCACAAATATGAACATGGATCAGAGGCAGAAAGAAATGTGTGTTTTCATTTTCCTTGGTATGTGCACTAAATGTGACATATGCAACTAGCCCTAAGAGAGTCTGTTAATAATTTTTCACCTCATCTTGATTTTCTTTGCTTTGTTGTGTGCTTTGTTGTTGCTTGAGTTTGTTTGGTTAGGGGTTTTTCTTTGCAAAATGTGTGTTTCTATTTCTTCATGTGGTCTCACCCAGTTTCTTGATCTATGAGAACAGGACTCCCAGTGTTCTGTCAGGTTTTGCAGCAGCCAAGCCCTGGTGAGGAGAAACAACATTTTGGTAAATTTAAATAGCAAATCTGCATGCAAACTGATAGAGCAGGGAAGAGATAAGGAGAGAAAGCAGAAAAAGTGAGAGTGTAAAAGTTATTTCAGATCCTTTACCTCCCCTTGGATTTTCTTTGTCTTTTTAACTGAAAAACACTGGGGGATGTGATGCTGTTGGTGTAAAGTGAGGTTGTGTCTGTGCTGCTGTGCCTGTGACAGCAGATGGGATATGGCAGGACAGACCAACAGGAGACAGACCAGCACAAGCAGAGAGTTTCCCCTTTTTCTATTTCACTTAGGGTAGCTACTCTTTGTTACCATAGCAGATTTAATATTTTTATAATTGCCATTTTAATAATTTCTGTTTCTTTTGAAATACTTCATATTGGCAAGCATAATTTCAAAAAATATCGTGTGACACTAAACCTGAACAAATTAATCAGTGGACAAATCTTGAGTGATTCTAAATATTTGCTAAGAATCAGCAACTCTGAGTGCACACAGCAGCACTGCAGGAGCTCAGCTCTTCATTCTGTTGGAGATCAGCTGCCTTTAATCCAGACCTATTTCTGACACAGTTTTAATAGCAGCAGTTACTCTAATAGAAGAATGTGATGCATTCTTTTTCCTTTACCATTGTTTCCTATTTTTTCTTCAAAGAAACTTTCATTTTTAGATTTACAAGAGAGAAACTGAAGTCCTTTGATCTCTACAATGTATGTACTATTTATACCAGAGATGGGGAAACTGGTTTTGTCTAATTATTTTTGACATCTTGCAAATATTCACAAAATTCTTCATGGGGATTAAAAATATCCACAGAGTTCAATCTCTTTGTGACAAAGAAATGTTGTTCTCAAAAGGCAAAACAATTGTTTGTTTGTTTTCTCTTAGAGAGATCCTAGACATTCATCTTCCAACATGGCACATTTTATCTGAGATAGCACAGGAACACATCCCACTTTTAGAATATCAGTAAGTTTCCATAAATAGAGCTGTACCTTAAAAGATCAAAATAAAATAGTGATAAAAATGAAGTGCATTTGAAAAGCATCAAATCCACCTTTTCAGAATGTTAGACTCCAGCTTTGTAGAAAGTGTTCTCTGCAGAAGCTCCCATTTTAGGGTGTGATTTCTTTGAGCTTCTGTTAAGTTACTTATTAGAACAAAGTTTATGAGGTGGTCACTGCTGCACTTCCCTCCATTGTCTTACAGAGCATCTATTAATTTACCTGTCTTTATTTATTCATTATGTAAAGTCAGTGCCACATGAGTAATTACACTTCCACTTCAAAAGAACAGCCAGGGCTACCAACTCTCTCAAAGACTGAGACTCATCATTTTGTTTCTGTGGGTTTTTATAGTGTCAAGTAAATCAAATTAATAGGAGTCAAGTGAATGGGAATTCATCAATTTTTTCAGAAAATTCAGGTCTTCACAATTTCAGAATCTAGGCCATGTGGTCAAAAAAAGGAGAAGCTGAAGTTCGTTATTTAAAGCTCATTTTTATTTCCTGATGGAATACATAATATTTGGGATAAACAATAGTTATGAAGCCCACAGAAATCCCTTAAGAATTAGCAGGAGGGAAGGGATCAAATAAGTGGTCCCACTCAGGGAACACCACCAATGCCAGGCAGTGGATTCTGTCTTGGTTGAGAAAAATTCCAGCATTTTGGAGGCTTCCCAGCACTTTCTCTAGTGAAAATGGAAAATTTCTGTGTTCAGCTGTGCTCTTTGCTGAGTTTTCTGAGAGTTTTTTTTCCACTTATACAAGTGCGCACAGACAGATCAGAATAAAATAATAACATAAATTTTCTCATCATTGCCAAAATTTTCCTTTTTCAACAAGCATACAAAGCGTGGAAAAACGGAGCCATAAGTGGTTTTGTACTCCAGAGTAGATATTTTGCTACCTTTTCAAAATGTATTTTGAACATGGAACTGAGAGAGGCATTATAAAATTGAGATACGTAATGTCTTCAATAATACAGACATGTAGACATTATTTCCTCAGTAAATCTTTGGGTCTCTTGGAGGAGTTGTATTTCTCAGACATGACATGAGTCAGACTCTGCAGCAAATTCCAGGCAATCCATTAGGGATGTCACACCCTGCTCCTCACTCCATGTCCTTCCCAAGGTGAACACCAGTGTCATCAGCAAGTGGCTTGTGAAGGTGTCTGTGAGTGCTGGCAGGTAAATAATATTTTTAAAGCCAAGTTAACAGCCCATGTAATCATGTGCATCAATCTGACTGGTGGAGAGGCAGCTGCTCTGCTCAGCGTGCTCTGGTGAGGAGCTCAGGATGGGCAAGGCAAATGGGAGCACGAGGCTGACAAAGGGGCACAGAGGCAGAAAGGAGGGGCTATAAACCCCCAAAGTGTGAGAGACAGAGGAGCTGTGCTGGCCCTGTGCAAAAGGAATGGAAGTTAGCACAGGTTTGTAGGTGGCTGTTTAGATAGTTCTTCTAAAACTGCTGGAAGAGCTGTAATGCTCCTTTCAGAGAGGAAAAAAACAGCAAAATATCTGAGATACTGAAGTTTTGTATAAAAAATCTGAGTGGCTGCAAATGCCTTTCAACCTTCTGATGAAACTGCTTCATCTGGGCCTGGACAGGTGTCAGGTGCTGATGGCTGTGGGGCAAGCAGAGCCTGATCCTGCAGAACAGTCCCAGTCTTTTCTGTTTGGAAGGGTTCCTTTAGGCCCTGACAACTTTTGTGAGTGTCAGTCACCAAAGAATGAATCTTCCTGAATGTTTCAAAAGGCCTGGCATAAACCACATGGCAAAAACTGACATTTCTGTTACAGGCAGGTGCTGTGTCACATCTTTCTAACAAAGACCAGCTGGAAAAATTCACCATCCCTCCTACAAGAGGTTCCTTGAGCACCAGACTGAGTGCTCAGTGTTATGTTCTGTGATCAGATAGGTCCTAGTGGCAGCCCATGGCTATGTGTAGGTTGATGAGGTCTTCCAGTGTGTTTTTACAATAAACAGTATTTTAAAAAGTACAATTTTATATCTCCTACTGAACCTTGATACATTGCACTAGGGACCACTCATTTAATTAAGTTCCTTTTTCTCTTCTGTGCTACCTTTGAGTAGCAGAGTCCTCCTGCGCTTAGGCCAAGGAGACCAAGAGCTCCTCATGTCCTTCTGGGGGACTTGGACATCCCCCACACCTTCTCCCAGCACTCTACAAGAGGGCTTGAAACCTCTCACACTGCTTAGAGCATCCATCCCTCTGCACTTCAGGTGACTTTTCACTGCTTTGCCTCCAGCAGAACTGCAGAGCTTCCATCTCCTCTGTCAGAGCTGCAGCTTGTGTGGCTTTTGCCAGTGAGTGATGGCCCAGTGCTGTCCCCAAAAAGGATATATTACTTACTCAGGGTATTTGCATCTTGAGCTGGACTGACAAGAAGATGAAAAGGAGGTTTGGTTGTGTGGCCAGCTTTTGTTTTATAATTTAAATAGTTTTTGTATTCATGCATAGCATCCCTGTTTCAGAGTGTCCCTATTTCATCCAGAAGCTGGAAAAATTTACAGCTCCCAGACCCCACATTTTCTTTAAAATACTGTGTGATAATCACAATCGGGACACTGATGAAGAGTAATTAAAAATCTATTTCTTATTGACCATTTGTAGTTTAAAACTATTTCAGTAGTAGGATAAACCAAGCACATGGAAAATGGAAGACAAATTAATTTTGCTACTTTTACTGCAAGTCCTCTAGGTGAAATATTTCACACCATGTCAGAAGGAAGTAAAATTTTTCACAGATGCTTCTGTTTTCTGCTTGGAAGACAGGTACCTAAAACCAGGTTGAATAATTGAGAAATGCAGTGATTCCAGCTTAGAGATCATTGAGGCCATTTTGAAAGGCATTGGTTTAGTTTTAATCAATGTGAAGAAACCCCTATAGCCAGTCCTTCCTCGTCCTGCAGAGCTCCAAGGCTCTGCCAGTGCTCAGCCTCACATGTGCTGTGAGTACACAGGGAAACGTGATCCATACAAAAAAAATAAAAAAAAAAGGGTTGGTGTAAATTAAATAGCAAGATTTTCCACTTTCTGCAATGTTCTATCAGCAACATGCACATTTTTGCAGATGCTCCCCAAAAGTCTCCTTGGCACAGGCCACACAAACACAGGGAGCAGCAGAAGGCACCAGCAGGTGTCTGCACAAAATCCTGCTCCTGGAGACATTTCCACAAGCAATTGCACTGCCATACCTTTGATCTTTTCCCCAGCCAAAAGCACGTTGTGGGTTTGTTCTTTCTTTTGGTTTTTGGGGTTTTTTCCCTTTCTCTTGCAATCCGTTCCACAGCCACAAATGCATTTTACAGAATTTCTGCCCTGCATGTTTTTCAGCTGCCATGAGGTATTTGAAACCTGACTGGCAAGGCTAAATATCTTCCACTCTTGTCTATACACCAATGATTTAAAGGAATCTTGCATTCTTCTAGTCATATCACATGGCTCTGAGTTTTAACACAAGTTCTCAAACACCACATCAACCTCCTGTAGCTGTGTAGCAGAGTTAATTTTAATTTAAGCCTTTAAAGATCAAATAGAAATCTGGAATTTAGAAATTTTGTCTCATGAATTGATATGGATGCCATACCAGATCATCAGCTGACCAATATAAATATATAGGTTCTACTATCAAAAAATAAACACACATTCCTGCATGCTGAAAACCTTCAAGTACTTACACAAAAACATATGTCTCTTGGTACACTTCAGGTGTGCCATCTGTCCTGCTACCTGAATAGCAATATCTGCTGAGAAACATTTACAATCTCAAGTGAGTAAAGAAATTATGGTGATATTGTGGAAGAGAGGTTTGTCCACACGTGAGGAAAATCAGGTTGTGAGCACAGGGAATGACATTGTTTCTCCTGTGCCGTGCATCTCTCTTCCCACAGCAAGGGCAGCCTTCCTGCCCACGTTTCCATAATGAACTCAGAGAGAAGTTCAGGGGTTCAATGCCCAGCATTGAGGTTTGTGTTTACAATGAGTTGTTGTAGAGGTTCTTAAAGCCTTGTTCTTGGTGATGGTATTCTTTTATTTGTTTCTGTGCTTTTGTATTTGTCATGGCAATGACTTTTTTTAACTGGCACTACTGGATTTGAAGAGGGACCTTCTGGGCTGCTTTTTAGCAGCTGCTGTAATTGCCAGAGAGATCTGGATAATGTCTTCCCAAGAGGAAGGCACTGTGTAGTCCATGATGGGATAAAGAAAGAAAGAAAGAAGTGGTCCATCAGAAAGTTTTCTGGCAAGAACTGAGCCATGGTATGAAAAATGTGACAGGACCAGGATAGAAAGGGAGGTAGCGTTCCAGATGGCAGGGCATGCAAATAAATTTCTCATGCTTGTAGGCACCACAGTAATTCTCATTTTTTAATCCAAAAAGAATTGTTACATCATTTCCTTCCGTGGCAAAAAGCTGACTTGATAACACGACCTTGTGCTGCTGCTCAGAGTCACACACTCACACAGGTGTGTCCTTTCTCTCTTGTTCAGCCCTCCTGCCTTGCTCTTTCCAGTCCAGGTCACTTACCAAGTGCCTTCCCCCCCTGAGCTGCCTTGGGCCTGGGCTGCTGCTCTGCTTCCCCCAATTAGTGCCTCTCCTTCAGCATCTCCTGTCAGTCACTGCCATGCCAGGGGTGTTGCTCCCAGCAATGCCAGTTCAACAAAGAGGAGACAAGCAGCCTAATGCTTGCCAGCAGCTGGAGTGAGGCTGGGGCAGAGTGACTCTTTCAAGTGTTTTAGGCATTTCTGAAATATTCACATGTACAAGAACGCATCGCCGCACGTGTACGCGAGCAGCAAAGCGACATCCGAGCGTCCCTCTTTGGTACCAGCTGTCGCTCATCCCTGCTGCTAGAGGCAGGGATGTTCCCTAATTGAATGGAAGGCTTTGGCACTCCCCTGTGCATCCTCTCCCACCTGGAAAGCAGAGTCAGCCCAGCACTGCTCGGCCCTTCCCAGCTCCTCAGGACCAGCACCACGGGCCGGGAGGAGCCGGCGCTGCCAGCCCAGCCCTCGGAGCCTGCAGGGCCCCATCCCTGCCATGGTGTCATTGCAAAAGAGGGGAAACAGCTGGGCTGTGTTTGAGAGGCAGCAATTAATCATCCTGGGAAGGGAGGCAAAACAGGAGTGTCTCTGAGGAGCCCCACCTGCAGACACTGCCAAGTGCCTCCCACAGGTTCTCCTTCCAAGCAGCCTCTGCCACAAAGGAGATGTTCCCTCCCCGTTCCTGCTGCTGCAGCAGCTCCACAGCAGTTTTAACTTGTCAATTTACAGCTGCAGCACCAGCTTTTGATTTTGATTTTCTCAGAAGTGCTGGATGAGAAAAAAGTGTCTCCTACCTTACCAAGACTGACTTTGACTCTCTAACCTGATATTAAGGGCTGACACATTAATTTCTTCCTTCATTGTTTAGAATTTCCTGATCATAGACCCCCTAACTAGAACATAAATTCTGGAGATGGGGTGGTGGTGTTGTACATCACACGCTGTTTAACACTGACACAAAATCCTTCATCTTCAGGAATGGAAATTTCCTGCAGATATATGATCCAGTTTATGTGTGTGCATACTAAAACCACACAAAATAGTTGAGTCATTGCTTCAAAAATCCATTCCAAAAGTTAAAAAAATCTAATCCCCACTGCCAGTTTCCTGCTCTAACAAACATTTCTGATTTCTAATATTCATTTAAAGCTGTGTTACAGTACAGTGTTTTAAATGTATGTGTGAAGCTGTGTTCCAGTATATAATGCTGGAATTATACCAGTATGAAGTCTACTACCCATGAAAAAGAAGTCTTTTCATTAAAGGACATCAAAAAGTCCTCTTCACTCTGGGATTCCACATTTCCTTTAAGCCACTTGCAGTGGCCTTGCAGACCACAGGTGGGTGACAGTGTGGGTACCTTTATCTAGTCCATTCTCCTCTGGATTATCAGGGATATTTTTACCATTCTTACAACGAGTTTTAAATTACCCAGTGATGATTCTACTGTATCCATAGGCAATCTGATTCCTTACCAACATTAGAAAACTGACTCCTTTCATTTTCCCTTCATAAAGGTGAAATGATACATTTCTTCTCCTGGTCTCTATACAGAGGGAGAACAATTTGATGGTGACATATTTGAAATATCTTATAGTCTTCATTTCTCCCTTATTGTTGTCTTTGCTTCAGCAGAGCAGTCCAGGTCTTTTGTTCACATCTGCTGCCATTTCAGTCCCTCTTCTTTGATGTCATTTTTTTCAACAACTTTCCCAAAACATGAATTTGACATCCAGAGATAATTTACTTCAGCTGAAGCAAACAAATAATTACTGCCTGCATTTTACCAATTCTGCATTTATTTTACTTTTTTTTTTTCTGCAATAACGTGGCCTTATTGACTGCCACAGAGTTTATGGTGGCAGTCAATATACAGAGAAGAATCCCACAGCTCCCACAAAACTTCTGCATTATGATGCATGTTACATACTTTTCTGACTACAGTATTTAGCAATTATTCAATTGGATTTCATCTTGAATTTGTCTTGTATCTAGTTGACCAATCATTCATGGAAAACCTCAGCCTCATGATGGAAAGGGGTAGGATATATAACATTTCACATGATTAGGTCTGCTAAGGAGAGGAAATGGGTTCTGTAATGCTGCACCTGACATGGAGGGCTTTGGATTTGCATTCTAGACCTCCTAATAGTTTCCTATTAGAATAATACTCAAAATGGAGGAAACAATAAATGTTAAATGCTAATAAAAAGTGTTGCAAATTATTTGGGGTAATGTGGCTCCTAGACCTGGCTATATTTATAGCAATGTCAATATGTGAGGGATTTTTAAGCATCATTATATACTGTATTCCTGTTGATGTTTCTCCACTTATTGCTGTGGTAATACATTTGGCACAAGGGACATATATAATGCTAACATTTCTATGATATACATACCCAATAAAAGCTTTTTCAATTTCATTATTTTGACAGGCAGATTCCATTAATACATCCACAACAATAATGTTCCTTTTCTTCAGGATCTAAGAGAAGAGGATTATTTAAAATTACAGACAATGCCCCTATACACTTAATCTCTCCAAATTCACTTTACAATTGCTGTCAACATCAATAATGTCAGCCAGTATAATCAGGTTTGTATAAAACATCAGAACTTGTGTATTTTCCAAATGGGATTTGTTTCCCCATCTACCAATGCAGCTGTTTTGGTCTGGGGCTTTTTTTCTGGCTTGTTTTTATGTCAGAGAATGATGTTCCCAAATGCCCACGGAGAATACAAGTGCTGTGACACAGCCAGGCTGCAGCTCCTTCATCTCATCCCCTTCTCCATCCTGTACCCTTGGTCCACCTTTCAGTTTCAAATTCCACGTGGTAAATAATGAGAGGAGCAGGGAGAGGAGGAAGCTCCAGCAATCCATGTCCCCTCCTCAGCTGTCACAGGCTGGTGAGCAGCCAGGAGCACAAGGACTTCCCCACAGGCCAGAGGGCAAATTGCTGCAGAGTTTCCTGAGAACTCATTTGTTTGTACCACTTTTTGACTTCTTGGTATAAAATGGAAGTTAAAATAATTTCTGGGGCCAAATGATACTGCAAGTAATTTTTCCCCATTTTAGTGTGGATTTTAAAGGATGTTTGTTGGCCTGTTATTAGGCTTGGTATTTCCAGTGCAGGACAAATATTCTTATCACTGACAAGGATGCTGCAGGTCCAGCTGCCATGGTAGAATTCTGAAACATGGCTACAGCTTAGGAAATTCAGCTCCTACTAATTTCAATAAATAGAGCAATTGAATCCTTTTGAAATCTACATTTTTATTAACACATTCTGGAAAAAAAATCATGCTATCTTCATGTGCATTGCTCTTGAACTATGCCTAGTGATTTAATCTTTATTTTCTTTTATTTTTTCTCTATTTTCTTTTATTTTTTTTTAATCTAGCCTTGTATGTAACCTTGCATTTAATCTACCTATGTATGTAACATTTCTAAAATCAGTTTCTATCGTGCCTTTGAACAAAACAACTGCATGTAACCCCTTTCACACCAGACTTATCAGCTAATCTATCAAACAAAATACAATTTATTTTTTCCGTTAAGTTTCGGGAAAGTCAAACTAAGTGAGAGCAACTGGAGTTTGTTGCTGGACTCTGATGTGTTTTCCCAACAATTTAGCAGTTGTCAGGCAACAATTGCTAAGATACAGGGGCATTTGTATCTTAAATGTGAAGTGGTTGAAACTGGGACGTGTTTTACACACTGCTGAATGTTGTCTGTACAACAGGTTTCCAACAGCATATTGTTAATGGTGATTTCTTATCAGCACCCACTTTAGATGGAACAAAGGGCTTTTATTCTTTTATATTCTGGTGTTGTCTAAATTTATTGCAAGTATCTCTGACAGGGGGAAATAACAGAGAACGGCCCCAGTGTTGGGGCAATGACAGGTGGATACCACCCCTGTTTGAGGGGTTTCACAGCCAAGGTGAGCCCTGCTCCCAGCACAGCCAGGGCTCCCCTCACAGCCTCTGACTCCTCTTTTTTAACTCCCAGGTTGAGACAGACACATGGCAGATGTGTGCAGGGGTAGAGATCCAAAGGGGGGCTGCACACCCTGACAGGGCAGTAATTAAATTGATCTGCAGTTAGTGATCACAGATCCTGAGTGATTCATTCTGCACGTGGGGAGATTGGCTGCCTTCTGCTCCTGCTTAGACAGGCCCCATCAGTCAGTCAGTCAGTCAGTCAGTCTGTCTGTCTGTCTGTCTGTCTGTCTGTCTGCTCCAGACACCGAGTGCCACCTGCTGAGCACCCACAGCCCAGGAGCTGCCAGAACTCCAACCTTAACGAGATTCACCTCAAGAGACACAACCAGTGCAGAGCCAGCGTCTCAGTTCTGACCTAAAATGGGCAGAACACCTCTCAGAATAGGCAGAAAATAGAAAATAGACTGAAATCTCTATGCAAGTGTACGGATGTTTGGTTAAGTTGTGGTTATTCCCTCAGCTGTCCTGCATGGTCGTGAAAGTACTTTAATAAATAGAGGTTCAGGGAATCTAAAAGGCACTTGGTATTTTTGCTAAAGGTTCCAGAGGTATGTTCTAGTCAAATCTTGATTAAGAGCAGAAGGTAAAAGTAGTGAAGCAGTTGAATGTGTTGATATTTAGCAAAATAAAACCTGTTTACATGTCTGATAATCATCTCAGTCAAGCAAAGCAAGAGAAAGAGAAAAGGCACCTCAAAATTCTCTTAACAAGAGAAACTTTGTACTCAGTTCTCTGAAAATGTGCTTTGTGGGGGATCAACAAACCCTTAAGTGACAAATACTAGAAGAACACTGTCAGAAGTAGCTGGATTTAATAATGTATTTAATATTCTATCACATGCCAGACAGAGCTATCATTTTGCATCCTTAGAAATTGCACTGCTCTCTCAGCGAGACAGAGAACAATACAGAAATAACAGTGAGAGGGATTCTTGACAAATTCTTACCAAAGAGGTTATGCAAATTCACAGTGTGCTGCATGCAGCTCCTTTTTTTCCCAGCAAAATGTCATCTCTGTGCCAAAAGGAGCTAGGCATGACCTCTGATGGGTGGGACAGGACAAAGGGATTCCAGTCGAAAGGCAGAAATGCTGAAGTTTCACTAAAAGCAAAACAAATTCAAGAAAGGAATCCTACTCGGTCCGTTGTGCTTTGAATTTCACTCCAGCAAGAGATTAGAGGCTGAAAATATGCTTCAAATGACTACACAGAAAACTTTGCAAATGTTCTGCAAGAGGGATTTGCCTGTAAGCAAAAAGACACAGATTTGCCCACCTTGCTTAGAGCCAGTGGACATAGAATTAATAATATGATTTCCCTTACTTCAGAGAGCTTTGATTCAGATAGCTGGCAACAAAAAATTAAGCAAGTGAAATTAAGAAGTGAAAACAGTTCAAGGTCAAAAGATTTTGCAAGTGGTGAGCTGACACTGGAGTTATGTATATTGATCAGCATCTCATGAACAAAGGATTTAGGCTGGATCTATACTTTATTGCAAACCTTTCTTTCAAACTATTAGATTTGTATGTTTATAGACCAGATTTGTAATTTAAGGGAAGGATTTAGGAGCCTAAAGGATGTAAGCACTCAGCTGTTTATGAAGTTCAATGGCATTTGAGTGTCTGACTCCCTCAGGCTCTAGTCTGAACTTGTAACTTATTGACAATAGTTTTTCAGCTCAGGAAGCACAAAATGGTTGCCCTTTACAGTAACAGAATATTTGCTTCATAGCCATAACAATAATCTAGTCTGACTTCCAAGGACTGTTTTGTGGACTGACAAAATGTACCTCAATGGAAAATTCAGTTCTGTGGATATGGGAATGATGACTTTAATACAGATTTACAATCAGAAGCTTCTGCCTAAAATATAGTATCACCTCCTCCTGCTTCTCACACCTGAAAAAACCTTTTTACTCTTGTCTGTTCCCTGACCACATCTCTTCAGCAGACCTTCAGCCCAGGCCAGAAATGCTTCCTCAGCATCTCTAACCTGTGCCAGATCCAAGGCTTTATTCCCAGCTCTCTCTCCCCAGGAGTTGGTTTGGTTCCAGAAATCACCCCAGTCCATCATCTCAGTGCTGCTGTCCAGCTGGGAGAGCCTAAATTACACCTTAGGAATAAACCCAAGAGCTGGGCGTGATGTAGATGGGTCTGCAGAGCTGGGTAGGGATTCAGTTTGATTTGTGGGCTTTATAGGCAGATGTTGCAGGAGTAAATTCTAGTAAAATACCTGCATGTGCACAAAAAGCTGTGTCCCTTTGCAAGGGAGTTCACTTGTCTGGAGAGCAAACAGGGCTGAGAGACACATCCTGCTGCCCTGAGAGTCAGGCTGGCCATGGGGAGGGAAATGATGCCTGGTTTCTGATTCTTCATGTTAGATAAAGGATAGTAAAGTTCATAGCTGTCACTGCATAACATCCCCTGACTGCTAAAATATCTGTCATAAAGTGCAAAGAGACAGCAGGGAAATGGGAAGGCTTTGCAAAGGGGCCAAAACAAGGATGGATGGAGCTCTGATGAGAGCATTTAATAACGTCTCTGAGCTGCTCTTGCAACACAATGCCCACAAACAGTGATTACTGCTTGTCTGAGGGTGTGAGGAGGGAAATTCTAAGGCAAAGTTAATTTACATCTTAAAATAGTTTCCTCTTAAAAGACACACCATGGTAACAAAATTTCAGTATTGTAATGATTAATGTCACCACACTGCGCTGACTCTACTGCCTCCTAATTAAATGGAAGGTATTCAGCTGTATGGCACTCGAATATGATAATGGTTTATGTATTAACTCCTTCACCTTGCAATTTCTTGACCTATTTTTCATTTTTAGAGGCACATAATGATGGAATGTATACAGTAGCACAAACTGAAAACAGTCCCTGAGTTGTCCTGAGGGAAGGAGAGACACTGTTGCTACTGGTTTTGCATAAGCCTTTCTTGAGCATTAAAAAAAATCCCAATAATGATGTTCCTGTGCCATGTTAAAACCACCTACATTGAAAGATCTTGGGATTTTGAATCAGTAGATGTATGTGTTTGGGTTTTTCACCTGTTTCTGTGAATGTCTCACTCTGATGTTTGCCAAGTATCTTGCACCAACTAGTTGAATGCCTGAAGATACCATCCAAGTTCAACAAGATACTGAAATAAACCTCGATTTTTCATCTCCCACACTCCCCATTCAAGTCAAGCACAGGAATGCTTCACCCTCATCATGGTCTTGTTAGCAAATATCCAGCAACCTCATAGCAGGGTGTCACTTTTCCTCCTCATTTCTCATATAACTGGCTTCTCTACATGAAAGCACAGACTATAAATAATATTGGCTCTTTAGCTTAAAAAATGCATATCCTGATGAATATCCTGATGAATATTTATTCAGCACATTAAAAGTACCATCCATGCCTGGCTTTCATTTGGCTCATAAACCTGAATATTGCGAAAAAGTAAAGACAATATTTATTCAGCACATCAGCACAGCATCAGCTGAGGAAACTTCATCTTTCTGTTTAGGATATGTGCACACTTCCTATTACTCCCCTGTCAAAACACTTCAGAATCTCTGGAAGTATTTCTTTGAGACAGGAAGGACAGTTCCCATTTCACAGCTGGAGAGATGTAACAGACAGATTTATGACATTTAATTTCCACTAATTCCAGTGCAGGTAGATGCTGAATAGTTTGTTAAAATCCAGCAGAACCTCACTTGCCCGGGGTGACAGAGGAGTCTCACAAAGTGTGATTTTCAGAGTTGTGGATCAGCAGTGAACCTGCTGGAACACAAACCTTCCTGATTCTCCCCTCATGCTGAGGGCACTTTATTTTGAACACCATGACCAGGTGTATACAGCAGCATTAGCTTAGGTTTTCAGCTCAGTCTGGAGCCAAACTTTCCCCATTATCCATCATACCACAGTGGTATTTGCTCTCTCATTCTGCTTTGGAGCCACCTGGATCTTCAAGCAAGAAAACTGAAATAATTTCTTAATTACTGGCCTTGGCAGTGCTTCCCAGCTCCTGTGATGGATGCAGGCTCCAGTTACCTTTTCCTGTTCTCTTGGAACAAGATGCAAACACAAACTGCCTCCTGCAGCTGAGATCCTGATTTTCTTGGGAGGATCCAGTGCTGAGTCTGGAGGGGGATTCTGCAGTTTTCCTCTTCCCTGCATGAGGCAGTGATGTCTGTGTTTGCTGTTACACCCTGCCCATGACAGGGCTCTGCTAATAATTAATATCAAACCTCTTCAGCTTTAGTGTTGAGTCACTCCACAGCTCTTTTTCCTTGTTTATTCCAGTTTGGATTTGAAGAGATACTCCTTTCTACTGTGATTTCTGAGCATCTCTGAGAAAGGAGTTGCCCAGATTCTCCAGTCCAAACTTTCTCATCCTCCGAGATCTTTGGGGAAGTTAAGCTTGTTTTTTCCCAATTCCATGTGTCTCCTTCTGAATATAAACTTGTCAAAACATCCTCTCTTCAACAAGATGTGGTTCCTACTGTGTCCTGCTGGCATCAGTGAGTAGAATGTCCTGGTCACAGTCAGGGATGCTCTGACCAAGAAATGTGTGGGGCCCCATCCTCTCCTTTGCTTTATTCCATCACTCTGGCTTTGCCAGAATCATCCCCGATTTTCCCTCAAATAACAAAAAAGAAGAATCAGCCATTGGAGTGGGAAATTCTTTCCACTGTAGATAGAAATAGGACTTCACTTGTCACTACTGTTTTCAAATGAATTTCTAAATGAAAAAAAGCCTTTTACACTGTCAGTACTGAAACATGGGGATGACAGGTTCTGTTGGTTTTCCATCAGTTACAGCCTGTGTCAGCAGCTTTGCAGGATCCAGGATACACTCCAGTTTCTACACTAAAAGCCATTTCTTTATGTTGCCTTTCTGCTAGGAGCAACTGTGAGTGCCAGTGCCTTGTAATATGTTTGCTATTATTTTTTCCATACAAAACTCTGTAACATGTTCTTTACAAGATTTGTTGGTGCAGCTTCCACAATCACCTTGTATTCTTTTCCTTATCTCTTCCAAATGCAATTCAATTAAGTATTTGATGGTGCTTGTATTAATCTAAGCAGCATTCTTGGCAAGGTGACAAGCTGTACTGGACTGAGATTTTTTGGGTTTATGACAGTCCTGGCTACAGCTGATGGTTTTAAAACAAAATGTCTGAAAACAAAAACAAGGATGCTTTTAAACATGAGATTGCTATCTCTGGCTATGTAGAAGCTATTCTGGACAAGAAGCAAATATTACAGGATAAAAAAACCAAACCACCCTTTCACAGATATCCTGCAAAATATGTCAAAAACAAATTCAAAAACACAAACAGTTCTATCAGTTACTGCTTTTCTTGCAGAAGCATCTTGAAGTCCTAATTAAGGACTAAAATTGCTTTTTTCAGGCTCTGTCAAGGACTAAAAGATGCCACCTGCCCACACAATCCATGGATAAGATTCACTGATATTTGACTGAGATCAGGAAGAATGATGAACCGGTGATCTACAGTTCTGAAAGAAATAGGCAAGTTTAGTATTTTCTCTTCTCTTTTATATTATTATGCTCATCCCCCCTAATCCTAGACATGGTACCTTTATCACTTCCTTATAATTAAGTCAGAACTTAGAACTGTGGTGCTTGCCTTGCCAGCTGTTTACAAATCCCCCTACATGACTGAGCTGCTGCATCACTGAGCTGATTTGCAGTTATTCCTCTAACTCAGCTCTTGCCCTTCCATCAGGGGAGGTTTCAACTGTGACATTCTGTGGCACCTTGCAAATGCCCAGGGGAATAAAAAAAGAGAATGCAGAGAGTATCCAGATGACTTTCAGCATCTGCATATTCAGGGGTTGACCCCAGGTCCAAGGAAGGGTTTCTTGTTTAATTGCATTTCTCTGTGGTTTCACTTCTGGACAATAACCTCAGTGTGACAGGCAGCAGATTTCAAGTCAGGAAATTTCACACTAACCCCAAGCACATTTATATCATCAGGAGCTGCAGTTTGACACTATCAAATGTCTCCCTGAGCCACGAATTAGGCATTTTGAAACACGGAATGGAGAGAGGGAACGTGATCTCAGATTTTTTTTTTTTTTTGAAGTATCCATTACCACTGTGTGCAGAGCATCCGTTCTGTTTATGGGATTGATAGGTTTGAATAGTGAAAATATGTATCAGAATATTTAAAATGCTCATAGAAAAAGTTACATATTGAAGGCCAGATGCAAACATTAGCTCCTTCTCTATGCTTGAAAGTGTTCATTTGTTGCTTTGAACGAATTCTACCATGTCCTCTATACTTTTAGAAATTCTTTGAATAAAACCCTTTGGAAAAGCAGCCAGGATGGAATGAGGTAGGCAGAGGACAATGCAGATATATTTCTTATCAGTTATTGCTGCTGTCTCTTCTTCAGAAAAAACAATGGACAAACAGAAAGTTTTATATATAAAGGACATAGCTTAAGGGAAAAAAATCATAATATCTGCTTAAGATTTTCATATTGGCCTCCTCACATCCCTTTTCCTCAGTGCTGCTGTGTAGCCATCAAGTGACCCTTTCCTTGTGTGATGCTGATGAGGAATGGGCTTTTTCTTGAGGAAAAAAACCTCCTCTCCTCTGACCATATCAAAATATACATTTTGTAAGCAGATTTGTTTTCAAATAGGGTATTAATAATCCTTCCTTGGTGTAACTCCTTGGTACTGAGAGGTCGATAACTGGCCTACTTATGCCATCTCCTGGGTAATTACAGAACTGTCTCTACACAGGGAAAGCCTCTATCAAGCAGCATTAATAATTATCAGTGCCTTGAAATAATTTGCTAATTGAATCCCTGAAGCAATTTTTTCCTTATTTTATAGAATTTCGAACAATTCAAAAACTATGGGATTATTAATAACATATCATGTTCAACTATTATAAATAATCAGTAGATTGTACCAAAAAGATCTTTGTAACTGCAGTCCCCACAATACTGATATATTTTGTGAAGTTCTGTTTTATAAGAAAAATACTTTTTTGTACTGATATTTTGCTAATGGGAGCTCCATTTGCTCAAAAGACTGGGTTTAATCTTTTGGGGATGATCAGAAAGAAGGAACAGATGTTAGCTGTGTCACAAAATATTTTGCTGGAGATAATGGTGCTGTGGGAAACTCCATTTCTGATGCAAGTAGTACAAGGACCTACAAAGAGCAGATGATGTTGTATGAGCTTCTGGAAATTTTAGCTTTGCTGTTCTATTCATTCATTCCATCACTCCTGCCAAGCCTCACACTGGGTAATTACACCTGTCTAGGGGACAGGGGAAAAGGCTGAAGGGCCTTCACTGTCTTCTGGAACCTCATTTTGCTTCATTTTCCATAAAATAGAATGGTTTTCTTGCAAACTGGGTTTGCCTGCAGCATCCTCAGTGGGAGAAGTGGCACGGGCACAGCAGAGAAAACGGTGGGATTTGTCCTTCAGAGTAAAAAATACTTTGTGAATTTGAGCTTCAGTTCACACCTCACAGAGTAACTGGGAATAGCTGATTCCTACAAGTGTTAGGGAAAACAAGTGGGCATCTGAAATACCAAATATTCACATTTTTCCAGTGCCTTCTGTTTTTTGAGAAATGTCCAGTCCCTAAGAATTGTGCATTCAGGATAGAATTTCGTAATTACAGTAAACTTTGAGAGTTCTGTTATTCCAGGCACCAAGGAGGGGTCCTGGGCAGGCCCAGATCAATGGGCCACACTTCTCTAACAGGAGCAGATGTTTCCATTGTGAAGGCTTCTCACCACTTTTGAAAAGTATGAAATAATGGGAGTGCAAAGAGCAGGAGCAGCACAAGGAAGGGATGTTCAGCACCTGCTCGACTGTGCTTTGCATGTGCCTTCCCTCAATTTTCCCCAAGCACCAGTTTTCTGTCCAAGTGCTATTACAGGCTGAAAAGGAAAGCCATTGGAATGGCATAAATCTCTCACTGTTCTCAGTTGTCAGCATCAGCACATGTTAAAAAAGGAAAAGCCTGTTTCCAGTTTCTTTGAAGGTGATCATTGCCTTTGGACTCGGTTGGGAAACTTTGCCTCCACCACACGTGCTACAGAGTCTGTTCCCTGCTCACTCTCAGAAAACCTTGAGTGAAGCCTCCACCTTGGTCTGTGGGGCTTTTTTAAACACTAATCCAACACACTGCTACTAAGTGTTTAATTATTAGGATTGTGAAATACAACAACACCTAAGGCATTAATAGAAGGAACTAATTATAACCCTCTCAGCATGTGATTTCCCCTTCACTTATAAAATCTCTTGTCATTTATCTGTCCTTTAAGTGACTTCTTGTAAAACCTTAATCAGGACAAATGGATCTTTCAGAGGGAAGAAAATGACCCCAAACTGGCACAGGAAGATTTGATTAAAACTCATAGTCCTTCAGTGGCAGCCCAAAGATCCCAGGGGATCCCATTGCTCAGCAGAGTAGAGGAAACAGCAGACAGGGAAGGGCTTTCTGTCTGAGACAAAAAGACTTTATCACTGATGTGCTGACATCCCCTTTCTGTAGGACCAGCCTGTGATCAGTGTCTCTTGTTTCCTTTAAAACTCAGTGTCAGAACTTTGATTCCAGCCTGATTAATTTCCCCTTTACTGATTGTGTGTCATTTGCTTTTAAGTAAGATCTTTATAAACGAGGCAAAACAAAGACAGAGATGAAGATTGTGCAGAGATAAACATTTGTGCTGCTGGGACTCCCACTGGCTTGGGCACAGCAGGGGCCAGAAGTAATGGGGGCTCACAGGAGTCCTGATTAGACCTCTCACTGTGAACAGGTAATTGAAACACTACAGCAGTGGGAAAACAGCAAGCCATGGAGGTACTTAGTTTAAAACAGACCCTGAACGAGCCAGAGGCTTCCCACACTCCCTGTGCCAGTGGGAATGAGCCAAGCCTGGGCTGGGGCCATGGATAGCACACAGAGAGCACCCAGGGGTGTTCCTGTGGTCCCTGCTCGAGTTCTCTGCCTGGCTTGGGGATAGAAAGCACAAGCAGAGGGACCTTGGAAAGAAACGTGGCACCTGCCTGTGCTAAAGGTGAAATCCACAGCCCTGTGGGGCACTGCAGGGATGGTGGGACCAGCAGGGACAGAGCACCAACCTCCAGGAGAGCTTTGAAGGCTCCCTCAGTGATGGGAGACTGATGGTTCTCCCTCACCCATGGAGACAGGGCAGCAGCAGCTGTGAGAACCAAACTGGGGGCAGCTTGGGGTGTCATGGCAATATTCACTGTGAGGTGTGGCACAAGGGAACCTGCTGCCTCCAGCTCTTCCCTCTTGGTTTGTCTCCTGGAGTTGCCTCCCATGGTTGAGAGCCACTCACTGAGCAGCTGCCTGCAATGGTGCTTTAAAAGTGGGATTGCTGCAAATGTGTGATGTAGGGGAGAAAAGTGCTGGTTTATGCCTCATTTTCACTTCCTAGCAATAATTGCTCCTCATGAAAGCCTCTAAACAAATTTTTTTGATTGTATTAATTTGTTAGTGAAGCTGTTGCTCATCAGCCTGGGCCTCCCTTCTGCCAAACTCCTCTAAAAACTTACTGGTGCCTCAAGCAGAAGTTTCTAGTTTTTAAAACAATGGGAGATTAATAATCTAATTTAGGTTTCCTTCACTCCCCTTTGAAGAAAAATATCACCTCAAACCTAATGCACACATGGAGAAAGAAGTAATTGTCATATGGAGCTGACACACATACCTACAACCCAGACTCAGTGCTGGAGTTTTGCTGTGTTCCAGATCCTCCCAATTGATGTATGACAGATTTCCTGTCCCTGTGTTGGCAACAGGATTCATAACAGCTTTCAGCAGTTTAAGTGGCTATTTGGGTGTTTGTACCATGTTTTGTCATTCCTACATAAAAGTATTCAGTGATCATTAACAGGAGTTCAAGTGTCACATCACTAAATTACTGACTGCCTAGTGAGAAAAAAGAGGAATAGTTTTGGCCAGGTAGTTTTATAAATGACAGGGCTTGGTGGAGATTATGAATATAATGATACTTCAGTTATGACAGTGACAAAAGGGGATTTTGAACATCTAGATCCATTCTACAGGTCTCTTTTTAATTACAGGAGCTGACTTAGAATTGCTGTGCATCTGTCCCTTAGCTGTAAAATGAAGGTTTTAATTATTTGCTGCTTCCATCACTGTTTGCTCCCAGAGGTTTTGTACTGGTTTGATGTGACCACAGCAGAGCACACTTCCCTCAGGTCTGCTCAAAAGGAATGGGCTAAAAGCTGCTGCAAAGGTCAACGTTGGTGGTGAAAGGCAAGATAGTCATAAGTGCCACGCCTAAGTTTGCCACAGCTTTCTGTGTGACTGTGCTCAACCAAGCAACTCCTGCAGCCTAAATTTCTGCTCTTTAAAGTGTAAACATTGCATCTTTATCTCACAATGGTGCTGGGAAGCTGTGTGAGCTTAGTGTGTGCAAGTCTTCAATCCCTGAAGAAGCTGAACTACTGAATGTTACCGCCTGCGTGGGCGCAGGGTGTGCGATTGTGAGAACCTCCAGGGAACATTCTCATTTCCCAAGAAACAGGAAAAAACAGATTTTTGTCCCATGCAAGAGAGAACTTCACCAACATTAGCAACCATGGGTCTGATCACATCTCACGTGTGGGTGACTGCAGGCAGGGTGTGCTCCAAACCCAGCAGGAGTTCACACAAGCAGTGAGCACACAGAACACCTCCATGATTATTTTCAGCCTTGTGAAATTTTCAGAAGAAACAGCAAAGCACAGCATAACTCTAATCTTACCAATATGGTTATTATCATCTGCAATAAAAATGTCACCTCAGGTATTAGCAGCACTGCTAAATCACTGGCCTGGCTCGAAGTCTTCCATCTGGAGTTATAAGTTAAGGACAGTTTATCACAGGAGTGATTTATTGTGTAAACAGATCTTGCTGCTGGCATTTAGGAGAACGTGGCTGCCTGCCACTCAGCCAAATTCTTTTATCACACTTGACTGAAGTTCCCAGCCTTGAATTATTAGTTAATAATACCCGAGCAAAAGCATAATTTATTGTTTGAGTAAACTTTGAAACATAAAAACAGTGTCTTAGCTCCCAGACTTAGTGCTTGCCTTAGGCAGAGCATTTTTCTTTCAGCACAAAATTGTAATAGAACAGGAGTAAGATTTGTAACTAATTCCAACACTTCCTGCATGGATAATTTACCTAATGGGAGAACACAATCTTCTGAGCTGTTCTTCCCTCATTTCTGAATTGTAAGACCAACAGCCTTCATAAGCAGAGGTCAATCACACACAGTCAGACATGTCCAAACCTCGAAATTTAGAAGTAACACATCGGTGATTTCCTGATAGGGAAATTTGACACCATCCCTTTTTTATCATTTCATCTGTTTTATCAACAGGGCTTGAGGAAACCCATGAGTTTCCCCCTCAGAGGCACTTGTGGCTAATTCAGAGCAGGAAGTTATTTCATTGAAAGGAATAACCTTATCTGACAACAATTCCTTAGCATTTAGGGTATTATTTACAGCAGTGCCATGATACCAACAGCCAGCAGATGCCAGCACACACACAAGCACCATAAGTGCCTCTTTTATGCTGAAGGAGGGATGGTACATGTGAAAAATGAAGCCCAATCCTCAAAATTTTAAGAGTGTAATAAGGGCTAATAAGGAACAGATCAATAAAGCAAAAGTAACAGTTTGGCTGCCCACGTGAAACAGTGCAGGCAGGAAGAATGAAAGGCCAGGTGCTCATGCTTGCAGTGCCTTCAAGTACAGATGGCCCTTTTTTCTGAAATTGTCATTGCTCCTGCCAAAAGCCTTTGCAGCACCATACTCACAGCCTTCTGACATTAACTGAGTGATGGAGATCGCTTCTGACAGATCTCTTCCAGAGCAGAAAACATTGGTCCCAGAGTGTTCAAAAAATCATCAGGCAAGTCCTCACTGCCAATGGAGATGGAGCAGGGGGAGTTCCTGGGCTCT
Organism: Urocynchramus pylzowi; assembly: GCA_013397555.1. Taxonomy (NCBI): domain Eukaryota; kingdom Metazoa; phylum Chordata; class Aves; order Passeriformes; family Fringillidae; genus Urocynchramus; species Urocynchramus pylzowi. The sequence goes on from VZRH01003629.1 coordinate 1,805,990, forward strand.
AACTCTCCTTCCTCAGTGTATCTGCAAGGTTCACAGGTGTCCCCATAATCTTCCAGTGTGCTTTGGTAATACACTTTCTAAAGAAGGAAAGAAACAATGCAAGTCAGCACAAAAGCTCCTACTGCCCTTTTGAAAATTAAAGGAAATTATGGCAAGCAAATTAGGCAGGAATTCGCAGAGAAGAATGTGAATCTTTGACAAGGAATAGTTCTACAGGAAGACTCAGAGTCTGAACTTTCCCCAAGGTACAAATGGGGCAGGAAAGGGCATTTGAGCTGTCCTGGACCAGAGAGATGGCAAGTGACCTTTACTGGTAGGGCCTGCAGTCTGACCAAGTAGGGCAAAGGACAGGACTATAAACGTGCAAGGTCAGACAGGGCAAGGCAAGAGGAATTTGAATTTCCTTGACAGCACAGAAGTGCAAGAGCAGGTGACAAAACTTTAACCCTGCTCAGGCACAGAAAGCATTTTAGCCCCACTCCTCCAACCTGAAGGACAATTCAGTCAAGGAAAAAAGGTATTTTCAACAAAGTCTTGAATGTCTTCTCAGCAAATATATCCCTTGCTTTCAATTACAGTGCTTCTGAGAGGGGGGCTCAGAGCAGCTGGAGCCAGAGCAGCTGTCCAGCTTTGCAAGCCCTTTCTCCTGTGCTTACAAAACTTGACACAGGAGGAGTTCAATGCTCATTTCTTACCTGAGCCAGTGTTCTGTCCACTGTCTGTATGAAGCAATCCAGGTGTCTTGCTTGGGATGTCTCATAACCAGTGAAACAGCCATTCTGGAAGACAGCCACACTATCTCAGGTGTGACCAGCATAAAGCCACCTTCTGACATTACTTTCACTTACAAAGAACTCCAATTATCTTTCTCTCTGTTATTTCTTTTGTGCTGCCTTCTCCAGTTATTCCAACAAGTAATTTTCTCCAACAAGTTATTTTCTAATTGAATGATATTGCATTATTCTTCCCACTCTTATTAACACCAGACCTAATTCTCAGGACACCACTCCCCTTGGTATAAAAAAGGACATTTTCATCAAGAACCAGGCAGTTACCTCAGCAATCACTTCTTTTCCAGCCTCCACAGACACAGGTGTTGGAGTAGCACTGTGTGTAATATCCAGCCCAGCCTGCACACAGGGACAGGGATGGTGTTAATTAGGGACTGAACTGAGTGTGAAGGATCACACCTCTGCAAACTATTCCATTTGCCACTCTCCTTTACTCCCTTGCTGCACACACCAGGATGTGTGTGTGGTAGAGTGACAGGAGATGCTGTGCTTCCTCACCTGTCAGATTCACCAGCAGGATGAGGCACCTGGAAAGGTCCTACTGATACTGAAAAGGGGTAGGAGTGCTGCCAGGCTGTCACCAGAGTGGCATTATCCAGCCCCTGCAGAGCACAGCTCCCCACACAGGCTTTGTGGCAGGTTTTGCACAGTGCCAAAACCAGAGGAAACATAATTAAAGGGATGATCAGTAGCACATTCAGCCACACAGCACTGGTGGGGTAGCGTGGCTACATCCTGTCACACTCACCTCAGAAAAAGAACTTCTGCTCTCTTCATTGTAGTTGATTAAAGTCTGTTCACCTTCCTGGGGTGGAGCAATGGCTTTGCTTTTAGCCCCTGACCTGTAACACTGGCAGAGCATGATGCTGGAGACTGTAAAGGAGAAAGGAAAAGGTGAAATGGGCGCTGGGAATAGATGGGTTTGGCTCAACACAGTGGGGGGAGAGGTTCCCAGCCCACTTCCAAAGGAGCTCCCTTGGGAAACCCCAGCAATGCAGTGCAGATGGAATTCTTGGTTGCAGTGGTGAGACTGAGCAGGCAGACAGATAATCCATTTATTTTTCTTCACATAAGAAATCAGCAGTTCTTCTCTCCATTAATCAACATAAGCTGGTACAGAGGAACCAACTCTAGAAAAAGTTTAACCTCCATGGGAGAATTTAATTTCTTTCAGTTTGCCAGGACACAGAAAATGTCAAAAAAGTCAAATATTCAATTGTATTCAATGCAAATAAAAATACTTGCTATGTTGTTCTAGAATTTAGCTTAATGACAATTTACATTTGCCAGTCATCCTCTAGATGTAAAACAATCATGATTTTAGTAGATTTGAGCTCAAGAGCTGCAATTGCAAGGAGACCCAGTGGTCAGATGACAGAGAACCTGCATGTCTAACTGAGGAGGTTGCTTACCCAGTAGTAATAAGAAAGCCATCAGTATTACCACAAGGGCACCACTTCCAAGTCCCACTGCTGCTTGTAGAGCTGGTGAATATTTGCATGTGTGTCCATCTGAGCAAATGCAGAGCCTGATGTGCTGGTTCTGCCTTGTGGAAAATCCTTGCCAGTCCTGAATAATGATGGGCACCAAGTAGGTGCCTTGTGGGAGGTTTCTTAACATCAAAAGTTCAATTGACTGCCCTAAAAAGACAAGTGAATCATTTCAAGACTCACAGAAAGAATTAGAATATTCTACAGTCCCTTGTGTTGATAAATGAAACTCATTTGCACCCCAATTTCAAGTACTTTGTCCAGCCTTAATGCACCATAATAAATAGGACTAAATTACATCCCACCTTATCACTTCACCAAGCCTTCTGGGCAGAGCTCTGTCCCAGCCTGGCTGCACTCTGGCACAGCTCCCTGATAACCTCTGGAATTCCTTAGGTAGTTAATCAAATGAAGAAGTGGTTCTTCAGCTGTCTTATCCCCCTTTCTGCAGTTTGAGCCCATTGCTGCAGGTCCTGTCCTCAGCAGAGATGAAGAGCAATGTCACTTTTCACAAATTGCCATAACTGCATATTTTGCAGACTCTTCTTTCCCATCATTTCAGTCTCACTGGGACTCATCAGTAACAAACCATAAAGACCAGAGATAGTGAAATAACCAGAGGGCCCACAACTGACAGTAAACTCAGGAAGAACATGAAAAGAAGAACGCACCAAAGTTCTTTCCTAATGTCCAGTTATGCTTCACATCTTCAGGGTCCTCAGCCAGCTCAAATGTAAATGGCCCTGAATGTGAATGGGCCAGAGCAGGCTTGGCTTCTATAACGAGAGGAGTCCCTTCTTTTTTGTCACACACATCTAAAGCAGGAGCCACCAATGATGGCATGTGGTCATTAATGTCAGACAGGTAAAGCAGGATGGTGCCAGTACCAGTCTGTGGTGGCTTGCCTGGGTAGGAGCAAAAGAAACAGAAAAACACTCACAGCTGGCCTTTGACAAATACCAGTCCAGTGGCAGGATCTGTCTGGTTTATCCTACCAGTCACACATAGCACAGGTTATAAACATTGGGGTGTTTGATTATCCATTAACCACTTAGATCCTTAGTCTTGCTATCTTTTTATGTTCAACATGCACTTCCTTTCACAGCCCAAACTGCTTGAATATTCTCTAGCTGGCTGCTTACCATGATCAGTAGCATGAACAATAATGGTGTACAGGCTGTTGTTCAAAAAGGGGGATTCTTGATCAAATTCTTTTGCCACAGTAAGAACACCAGTGTTCTCATCCACACTCAGCCAACCATCTGGGTCATGGGCTAGTTCATATCTGAAAAAGAAAGGGAAGAATTACAAGCTATTATTTTAGATGGATTTTGGGTACCAAGCTACATTTGCAAACCTCTTTATATTGCTAAGCTCTTTCTCATTCTAAGAGATGGAACGTTGCCACTTACTTTATCTTATTTGGCACATCATCTGGATATGTAGCAGGATACTTTCTAAATACCCTCCCAGGCTTCATTGAATCTTCCTTTTGGACAATTAGTATAGGAGGATGAAACTTTGGAGCACGATGTAAGACCTTGATGTTCACAGTTGTGTTTGTGGATTCCAAATCAGAGATCATCACAATGCCATTTTTACACCAGAAGAATGGTTCTTCATTTGCTACAGAAATTACAAGTCTCATCTCAGGGTCACCTTTATAGCTGAGAGGCTGAAAACCCCAGACAAAAGCAGTTTAATTAGCAGAAATGCCCTTTTAGCAGTTTATTAGCAGTTAATAAGCAGTTATGACCTTTGTTTTGGCAAAGGTCATGCCTATTACCTGGAACACAAGTGAGCTGAGCTCACCCAACTCAGCTGATGCTGAATCTCACAATCCAGCAGGCCACGTGACACATTGCCATGCTCAGCTTATTTATTGCTATTCTCTCCTCACCTTGATAACACTCAAAATGCCTTCATTTGTGGCTGGATCTGTCTCAATGGTGAACTGCTCCTTCTCATTGCCCTTTGTTATTTTGTATTTTGCTCTCCACGCTGGAGTGTTGGGAGAGTCTTTATCTTCCACTTGGAGCCGTAGTACAGCTGGATGTTCTTCTCCTGCTGAAATCTGCAGATGGTACTGGAAAGGAAAAGGAAGGAAAATAAAGATAATATCTATCTATCTGTCTATCTATCTATCTATCTATCTATCTATCTATCTATCTATCCATCTATCCATTTTATGTAATCTCATCACAATGGATTAAGTTTTTGATGGTGCAATGTAGCCACCAGCTTGCCTAACTAGCACTCCATAGACAGATTGAGAAATCCAATTAAATCACCTAAGGAGTGGTGAGGTAGCAATAATATGTAATTTGTTTGTCTTTATTTCCTATAATAAATTGGTCACTGGTCGAGAGCTGAAAATTCCAACTCTTGCCTTCTAATAATACAAACAGCACTGTCCTTGCATCACAACTTTTAAAAATTCAATAAGGATGATACTCAGAGAGAGGGAACAAATCATAGCTGTGAGAGGGGTCAGAATTTTACTAGGTAGGAGTTGATGACAAAGCACAGGCCTCGTGTGTAAACCCATTTTTGCAGGTGATATAACATTATTCTCTCAGGTCTTTCAAACACCAGGCTGGAGACACTGATGAAGGTGTTTGTTTTTGTAGGTGACTTTGCACACACTGTTGTAACCCTATTGTAACCCTTCCTGCTCTTCACAACCTCAAACATTTACACAGACCAGTACCTGACATGACTCAGCACTCTGAATACATTTGGCTGAGACAGTTTATTCAGGGGTGGATTGTAAGATAAAGAGCAGATTGTAACCACAGAATGGTTTGGGTTGGAAGGGACCCTAAAGGTCACCCAGTTCCAACCCTTGCCATGGGCAGGGACACCTTCATGAGACCAGGTGGTTCAGAGCCCAGCCCAGCCTGGTCTGGAACACTTCCAGGAGTGGAAAATTCACCACTTCTCTGGGCATCAGCACCTCAGCTGCCCAGATGTCAGAATAAGCTGGTCTGTCAACTTCCCTATGCTTCCAGCAACACAAAAACTTTCTGGTGATGTACACAGAAAATTAACAGTTTAGAGCTTTAAGAGGTATTTTATCTCATTTGCACAAGTTTTGCCCTGATCCTGCAAGGGTCTGAGTGTTCCCATTCCCACTGCTGAGTGCTTTTAGCAGTTTGAAGGACTGAGCTGTGCTTAGAAAGCCTCAGTGAATTAATAAGGTTTTCCCGTACGTTATCACTAGTAAATACAGGGAGATGGTTGTTTGCATCTTCAACAGTGACAGTCACTGTTGCAGTAGATGACAGCTGGGGACTTCCATGGTCACTGGCTTTAATCAGAAGGTTGAAAGAGTTGGCAGTCTGAAAAACAAACAAAGAAGTTCCTGAAACTTAGTTAAGAAGCAGTTCCCACATTTTGCCAGCCACAGCTGGATGTGAGACTCTCCTTCCCCTTGTACCTGGTAACTGTGTAGTGAACAGGTATCATGCACTAATGATGAGAAGATGCTAAATATACATCACCTTGTAATCCAGGCATCCTGAGAGAAATATTGATCCTGTGGTCGGATCAATGTTAAATGTGAGTCCATCTGGAGAGGGCATTTGCACACTTATGGAATAGGACACCTGGGAGTTCACAGTGCCCACTTCATCTTTGTCCAGGGCTGTGACTTGGAAAACTGGCTCATCTAGGATGAAGAATTAATGAGATATTAATGGGAGTGTTTAGTCTCAGTGTGGCATTCTCTGGCCTGTCTGCAGGTTCTTAAACACACAACTCCTGAGAAAACCTACAACTTCTCCCGTGGCCATGGTTACCCCTGCACAGACTGTGGCCACAGCTTCATTTGGGTGGCAAATCTGCCTAAAGAACTGTTGGACTACAGAATTACCACACTCCTGGATTTACTTCATCAAAAACATGCACTATTTTCTCGTGCCAGCTCCTGAGGAGTTGACACCACATGTGTACACACCCAGACTAGGTCTTTGAGTTTCTCATCAGTGTCTGAACCTCCTGTGAAGTTGGGTGCATGTGCAGCTTCCAGACCCACAGCTGAGATCAGTGTGCTACAGTCTTGGCTTGTAGTTTAAAAGAAACATCTTTGAAGTTTTTCCAGAATGTCTCCAATGATATTCCAATGTACATTGAGGTTAATCAGACAAATGGTTGAAACATAGGAAACGGGAAAATGTCCCTAAACTCATGAGTGTTTAAGTAAAAGGTAGAGAGAGGAACAGATTTAGCAGGAAAGGGATAATAACAATGAAAGAATTAGGAAGAGTCATACACAAACCAGCAGCAATCCTTGTGTGGTGGCACTTACCTTTACTGTGGTTCTCTCTTATTGTAGTGCCATATTCTTCCATGGAAAACTCAGGTGCATTGTCATTGATATCTTTAACCTTTATCTTGAAAAATATGGGGCGGTCCAACAGCTCACCAGATTTTCTGTTCTCAATATTAAAACTAATCTAAATGAGTAGCAACACAGACATCACAATGAACTGAACAGACCCATTTAGATATCAGAATAGAACAAAAACTTTCCATTTTGAAGCTGCTTCAGTCAAATTTGCTTAGCATTGGCTTTCAATCACATGGTTAAGTCATTATTTCACCTTACAAAAGTAGTAGATTCATAATGGTCATACTAGTCCTCAAACAACATTTTTAAAAGTAAATAAGATTTTTACTGGAAATTGATTATTTGAAATGACTGCCTAAAAGGCAAGATGTTGCACAGAAAACCACATGGAAAGCTATAATTTGGGTACAGTTAATCCACAGAGACCCAAATAGAAATCGTTACAGAATAAACATAAGGAGACCACAACTGAAAATTTTTTTTCAGAGGAAAACAAATCCACACTCCCATATCTCATTCATAAACTTGTTATCACATTTCTTTCATTGCACTTCCTGCTTGTGAACACATTTCTGCTTTTTAAGGAGAAACATATGCTTTCTCTTATGTAAAGTTACAGTAATAGAGCTTTGCAGCTCCTCCAGGATTACCCAGTTTTTGTAACACATGACTATCTGCTTGCATCCTCCTGATTAGGAGGTTGTGTTTACAACTCAGTGTTCTGCCACTGGAGCTGTAACAGATTTTGAATTTCAGGACAGCCTTTTAAGTTTTTAGGTTATGATCATCCCAGAAAAAAGATCGAAAAGAAGTGTGCAGATATTTGTGGAAGTTCAGACAAGCCACAGAGATTTATAATGAAAAGTGACGTGGAAGTTAATTGGTTTCTGCTGAGACAATCAATTTAGCAATTATTTATAGGTGCCAGATAAGAAAAGCAAGTAATGAGAATACCCATTTAACATTATTACAGGTGTGTCTCTTTCCTGTGAAGCATTTAGCCAGGAGAGAACACTTAACCTTTGCAGACAACCTTTGTCATGTCCAGGTGTGTTACCTGGAAAGTTGGGGTCCTCTCCCTGTCGATGGTGCGATGGACGTACAAGTGTCCACTGGCATCATCTTCTAGGGAAAACAATCCCACCTCTGGAGCCTCATCCACCCCAGGTCCATTGATTAAATATTTCAGTGATGTGTTATATGATCTGGTATTGAACACCTTTTGAGGAGAGAAGTGGGACAGTGCAACATGAGCAGGGAAGGTGGAACAGAAATAAGAATAATTTAGATCAATTCTCATTCTGCCCCTCTCCCCTTTGCAGATGGGGCCTCTCTTGGTCTCAGCCAACCCCACAGCTCCCTGTCTGCAGCACCACTGCACTCTTACCACTCCCACTCCATCTTCTTTCCCCCGAGTGTCCTTGCAGCTTCCCACGAGAAGGACCAGTAAATCCCTTCCACCTCACAGTTCTACCCATCTCTGTGGAAATTAGACAAATTTGGATCAATAAGTTTTTTAAAGGCTGCTTTTTTCTTGCCCTCTGCTCCCTGTGGTATCTTATTGTACAACCTGAGGTGATGAATGCCTTGCTGAGCTTCAGGCAGCACTTTTCCTACAAGGTGGTTTGTACCTGTCCAGCATATTTGGGGAATGGTCCTTTGTCCTCTTCTTGAACATCAATGGTGGTGATAATCCAGGTCCTTTTTGTTCGCTTCAGAGGTCGCAGAGTGTCTGACTGAGAAGACTCCATCCACTGTTGGATAAACAAGAGGGTTTAGTGTCACAGTTTGCACAGTCAGCTGCTGTGTGTCTGTTACTGTATAATATTGACTACAAACCTGAATACTCTTCCTTCTAATGGCTTGTCTTAAAGTGAAATTTTCAATTTCATGAGAAATACTGTCAGCAGCAGTAACCTTGTGAAAAGAAGAAAAGTAAGTTATTGTGACAAGTGTGGCTCACTAGAAAATCTTGATGTGTTGTCTAGGAGGAATTTGCTTTAGAGAAAGATATTGATCAACAGAGAAACATATTGATCCACTTTTGACAGCATTGTATTGAATTGTATCTAACCCTTAACTCCACAAATATCACCCATCTCATTCCAAATGAATGCCATGAGAGCTGTGAGAGCAATTCCTCTGGTCAGGTGATGCCAGACCCCATAAAAATGCTGTGTCCATGCAGATACCAGTCTTTGGTATCCTCTCTGTGGCTTTTCCTAAATCAAGTACCTCCAGTTTTTAAATATTCACTCCTGTCTCTCTGTGTCCAGTGCTCCTTTAGAAGTTGTCTGGTATTGACAGGACATAAACTGACTTTTGCAAAAAGTATTTAGGTTTGGGGAGAATTTTAGAGTCTCAGGGGCTCTGTGGTGTGACTTGAAGTGTTCCAAATACAACTGATTCACCAGAAGGTGATGCCAGGATCAAAGTCTCTAACTGAGATGAGTAAAATAAATCACTGAGAATGGTGGCTACACACAAATTGGCACGATTTGCCTTTCATATAAATGCAAGCTTCCTGCCCAGGCTTCAAACTCTGCTTTTTACTGGGAATTTTTCACCTCAAAGGACAGTGCTGAAATTACACTACTGCCATTAGCTCACAGGTAACTTGGACACCTTTCTCCTACTTCTCAACAATTTCCTTGGAAATCTTGAGGTTTATTACAGAACCATTATCAAATGTTTCCAAAAATGGAACAGATCTCTGCAAGCCCAGACTCAAGCAAAAGCCTTTATCCTGTGACTTGATAGTGAAGAAAGAAAAAAACTGTCATGGTTATAAACCTGCTGAGCAGTGAATGGGGTTCCCCAGTAATGCCTTGTAAATTTATACTCAGGGAAAAGTTCTGTGCTGTGAAAACAGCAAGCAAGGCTGCAACTTGGCATTCGCAAGTTAATCTTCTTGGATTTTCTCCAGGTTCAGCCCTGCTGAACCCCCTGAACAAGCTGGTTTTCCCTTTTCTATGTGGAGTCATTTTTAATCATTTTGGAAGCTTTAACTGTGTATTTTCTGGCTTCCCCACTCCTCTTGTTCACCTGCACAACCATGGCTTAGGGTAGAGCTGTCTCCATTCCAGCCAGGGCACTGCTAGAAAGGAATAACCCAGTACAGGACCATGAATCCCACAGAAACACTCATGGAAACTCCACTGAATTCCTGGGGGGTGATGGTTAACGTGGCAGAGTCACCATCTGGCACCTGTCAGCCAGGTGGGAGCACTCTGGTATTCCCAGCAGGATGAGCAGAAGGTCCCCAGCCCTGGAAAGCCCTTCCCAAAGACCTGAGCCCAGGAGCTGGGGCAGAGGAACCGCCTGTTTTGGAGGCAGCAGCAGGGACAAACAGATTCACAGAGGGGTTGAGGTGGGAAGGGACCACTGGAGATCAGCAGGTCCCCTCAAGAACACCACTCAGGACTGTGTCCACAAAGATTTTGAGTGTCTCCAGGGAAGGAGACTCCATCACCTCTCCAGGCAGCCTGTTCCAGGCCCCAGTGAAGCTTTCCTTACGTTCAGGTGGAATGTTTTGTTGCCATCTCCTGCCCGTTGCCTCTGATCCTACTGCTCAGCACCCCAGGAAGACCCTGGCTCCATCCTCCTGGTGAGCCCCTCATGCAGCCAGACCCCCTGCCCACACCCACCTGCAGCAGCAGCAGCAGGATGATGAGCAGCTCCAAGGGGTGCAGCAGGACCACGGGGGACCTGAGAAGATCCTGCCGTGCAGGATCACATCCAGGTGCAGCAGAGCCAGGTCTGTGGAACGTTGTGTGATGGCTCCCTGCAGCCCAGGGCTTTTCCACCAGCATTTCCACCTGTGTCCAGCCCTGTGGGCAACCCCAGAGGACCACAGGTATTTGCACCCCGTCAAAGTGAACGAAACTGGACTGTTGTTTCTGTCAAACTGAACTGGCTCCAAGCAACGCTCAGTGCTCCTGTGGTGTTGGGTTGCTTCAGTCCATCTGCACCTGCCCCTTCCACCCACAATAAATGAGCCAGGGCTGCTAATTTATTGCTGTTTTACAACTAACAGTAAACACGTGCCTTGATAAAACAGTTCCCTGGAAGTGCCATTCCCTAATAACTTTGCCATTATTTGCTAAGAATAAACACACAACTTTACTCTCAATAGGAGCTGGGTTTATCTGGGTTTATGCCCAGAAAAGCTGCTTCTCTATGTTTGCAGACTTTGAAACAAGAGCAAGTTATGTCAAAGCTTTTTTGAAAGCTGATATGTCTGTTCCACCCAAAGGGCACCAAACAATGATCAACTGGTATATCTGGAGATTTGGAGATTAACTTCCCACCCAGCATGGGAAAAATATGTTTTACATACAACTTCATAAGGAAGCAGGAAATTAAAAATTAGGAAGAAGAGAGTGGCAGAGGGCAGGGGGAAGGCTCTGGATTCGATGAAAACACATCTTACAGCATCTTCCATTCTTATGATTTGCTCTTACTGGGCACAAGGTTTATTCTCTTTTAAATAATTTAGTGTTCTGGAAGTGGTGAAAGGAAGAATTATGGAAGAAGTGATCTCCTGTTCAGGTGAGAAGAAAAGCAATAGTGTCAAATAGGCCACACTCAGATAAATTAGTGTGGTCAGGAAGCAATCTTCCAAATATCACAAATAACAGCAACAAGCTAAATAGCAGGGCAGGACAGGAAGGCTTGGATAGCAGGAAAAGCTCAAATAGCAGGAATGTTCTGACAGTAAAGTTGTTGTGGGACATCCCACAAAGGAGTTTTGTAAAGCTTAATATAAATATTACAGAAATAGCAAAACAAAGGCATTTTTCAGCAATAGAAAATAGAAAATTTCACTCTCCCTCCCTTTATTTTCCACTGCAATAGCCTGAGCTGAACTCTGTGTGTGAAATTAGGTAAAACTCATTCTGTACTGCAGGAAAAATCCAGTCCAGGTTTTGCTCCATTCCACTGTCCATGAGAAATACATCCTGGCTTTTGCCATGCTGACTCCATTCTGGACTCCGGCCGGAATCCGGTCCGGGTTTTGGCTTTTTCTGACTCCATTCCGGACTCCGGCCAGAATCCCCTCCGGGTTTTGGCTTTTTTGACTCCATTCCGGACTCCGGTTGTAATCCGGTCCGGGTTCTCCCTTTTGCCGACTCCATTCCGCACTCCGGATGGAATTGGCCAAAGATGAAGGAAAATTCCCATTTTTTCCGGCTTCCCTTGGCCAGCAGGAGCCGGGCTGTGCTGAGCCACCCCCTCCACCCGGCACCTCAATACTGGAATTCTCTCCAAGGAAATTCAATGGTGCCATCTTGAGAAAAAAAATACAACTCAGCAACCAACAGGGCAGTATGTCACTTTTATTGTAGCAAATATACGGGACCTTTGAATGACAAGATCACTTTCCCAAGGAATTACTAGCAAAAATATCCACAAAAAGTTCAAATAAATAAGAATACATGAATACCAACATCAACAGCTGGTCTGCAAATCCTCAGTTTATCGAGTTCAGTCCTTTCCAGCGTGGTCTGTTTATTTTTTAGATGAAAAACCACTAATGCAATGGGAGCAACAAAGGCTCAATACCTTCAAAATAAGGCAAAAAATAGTGCATTCTCGATTCATACTGTAGAAGTTTAATGTATCAGCTCTAAAAAAGCTCATACTGGCTGAAAAAGCTGTCAAAATTCTCTCCGAATTCCAACAAGATCCTTTAAATAGCAAATACAAGGTGGAAGGTACCTCAAACAATGAATGAAACACAGCCAGGACACGAGCAGTGAGGGGATGAGGGCAGCTCTCCGAGTCTGGAGTCGCACAGGACAGCTCAGCCCGATGGAATCAGCACAGCCCTCCCTGCAGCATCATCCTGCTGCATCCAACTGCAAACACGGGGGGAAAGTGACTGCCCTCAGCATGAGATGCAAGCAGTGGAGAGAAAAGGAACATGGCAAGAGAAAAACAATATTGCTTTAAATATTAAATATTTAAATTTTAAAGGAAAACAGTTGATACATATTAGAGTGAAATTCTGTTTCTAACAGGGTCATTTCACTGAAAATAACTGAGTTGTTCAAAGTTTATACTCATGCAACTTGAAGCAGAGTCTGGCTGTTTATTTGAAATACAACCTGAGCATATTTGTTCTGTAGGTAATACTGCAGAACACTAAACCTTTACATTCTCTAGCAATAAATAAATAAATAAATAAATAAATAAATCACTGTTTATATATCTCACATCACAGTAATCTGTTCTTCAAGAAGCATCACCAGTGCTAGGCTTAGATCCATATGATCATATTGCTAAACCTTGTAAAAAAAAGCCACACAAACAAGGTGCTGTGGAAGTATCTTAAGTAATTAATTTTAAACTGAATGTGTTTGATGGAATAAGTTTTTCTGCTCTGTTCAGAAGTGCTTCTAAAGACAATATCCAGCAATACAAAATGAAATATAAACCATAGTCCTCTTCATAAAAGGAGCTCTTTTCATCTGTAGGCCCAGAAGAGGGTGAAGTTAAAATGGAAAGGGGATAAAAGCCAGCCCTTGCAGGTGGGCTCAGCCAAGAGCTGCTTGTTGAGGCAAACACAGAATTTCTGTATCTGTGTATGAACAAAGACAAGCAGGTCAGAAGTATCAAATCAATGGCAGAAATTAGACTGGTGTGATTATCACGTGAGGCAAACCTACTTGGCCAGACCCCAGGTGGAGGCCAGTGAAGAACAAGTTTTCAGACTTCTTTAAAGTGCCATCACCACCTCCACCTGCTTCCCTTTTTAGTCTCCCATGACAGAGTGGTGTCCATAAGATGACAAGCACTACATTAAAACTTTCCTACCTCTGTGACAAAGACTTTTCCCAGTGCCAATCACCTTTGCTCTGGTCACAGCTGGTTGAAATGGGGTTTATTTATTCTTAAAGAAGTGATCATGCAAAATGTGCCTGTATCTACACGCCCTCCTTACAATCCAGGAAAGCTTTAATTTATTTTTATTAATTTCAAATTTAGCATCCAGCAATATTCAATACTATAACAGCATGCTAAATTATTTACTGCATCTAACAGAATTTGTTTTAAAAAACTGCTATTCTGATTATTGCCTGGATCCTGCTCACCTCAGGTTTGGTGCTTGTAACAGTGAACTAGAACAGTGCATTAAAATCCTGATTTTTGGCAAAGCAGCTCTCCTATTTTTCACTACTGTTCATGTGAATCAGGAAAACTTGGCTAAGGCAGGCTTGCAGAATTTGGCCAGAGTGTGAAATACTAGCACTGGGTGCAGGAACCTTTCATCTGAAAAAGCTGAAATAAGTGAGGCTGGACCAAAACAAAAGGGTGAAACAGCAACACTGGGATGTGCTGATCCTCTGCAGCTGCTGGTGTTCAGTCCCATCCTGAGTGCCACCACACCTCTGACACAGCCACCTCCTCTGCTCTTTGAGCAGCTCAGATTAAGTTCCACTTGAATTGCATAGAGCTGAATGTACATGCAACTACAATTCATATGAAGTGTAACTTTACAAATACTGATTCTGGACATGTCATACTGTCTATTACATTCGTTTCCTTTACCAATTCAAAATTTCACATTTGGTCTCCAGTAGACTAGGAAAAAACCACTAAAAATATTTCTTAAACTATTCCTGAGCAATGTTTTTATGTACTGTAAAATACTCTACTTTATTACTACATTTCTTAATATTCTCACTTTTCAAACTACATATAAATCCATGCTTTGAAATTTTACAAAGCTGAAGATCTGGTAGGCACAATGAAAGATAGAAACAGCTAAGCATCTTAAAACCAAGATGAGCTCACCAAGAGAAGTGCAATTTAGCTATATACATAATGTACTCTTTAGTATTTGCTACTTTTTCATTTTCTATCACAATGGGAAGGATCCTCTTGCAGAATATGGTCCATCAGACCTCAGCTCACTTCTCATGAAGACTGGGACTGGTGGCTGAGGAGGAAAATACTGTGACCAGGATTTTAAAGTGAAAGTAAAAACCATTCTTCAGAATTTCATCTTAACAAGATCCTGGCCTCAGCTGCTGTGATGGATTTGAAATTGTAATAGAACAAGTGACACTTGAATATTCTCAGAGCTGTTCTTTGTATTCTCCTGTATCTCACAGACACAAGAGAAGACAGAAGGCCCAAGGACAGGACCCAATTCTGGTTCTACAGTTTTTTCTATAGGACATTTCCCCATTTCACCTTCCTAAACCTTAAGAATCCAAGCTAGACTGGACTACAGGATAAATAAGAGTCATCTCAGATGACTAAAAATAGGTATCTTCTGTATCAAAATATATCTTTACTTGAACTTACAACACTCTTTAAATTCTCTCCTTAAGAGTCTGTTTCTTATGTTTTGAGAGGCCACCAGTTCTGAAACTAGGCCATACAGTCTCTGCTAAAAGCCTTAGTTTGCATTCTCAAATATATCCATGTGCAATTTGAAATCTGGTCATTTCCCCTAAATGACAAAAAGCATCACAGTCTACGAAATGAACTTTCAGGTAAGCTGTCTGTAAACACAGTGAAGATTCCAAGATATAAAAATACACATTCCATTTTCTTAATCTGTCATTATTGAAGCTGTCTGGCCCCTAACACTTTGTCTTAAAAATAATTCTTTCTACATTAAAATATTTCAAAACATTATCTCCATTCTTCTTCTCAAAAAAAATAATACCTATTTCATCCAAAAAAATCCAATTCATCATCTTCTGTGAAGAATTAGAGTTGACTTTGCATAGATAACAGGCTCCATTATTTTACCAAAACACCAAAATCAAACCTGTCTTACAAAAAGCACATCTGGGCAAGGAAAAAGAGCATGGACCCCATTCCTTCACACCCAGCAGGGTAAATACAAGGAACATTCACTCAGCTGGTGCAGCCAGGATGTTCTGTACTTCTCTAAACTTCACACTGTGCTATTGTGATCTGCATTGAGCAATTATAAATATTTTTGAGGAAAAACCAATGGAAGACATTTGCCTTCAGAGAAAACATTTCCTGCTGGCTTAAGATGAAATCTATAGAAATGAACAGTGCTGACTCAGAACCACGTGTCAGGAACATTTTTCTCAGGATCTTCCTATGAAGAAAAAACAGATTCTTCTGCACTGGCCAGATGCTTTCTAGCACTCAAGAAGCATCAACACTCACTAATGAATTTTCCCTCACTGAAATTTGCGTGGTGTTTGCTTTGTGCCATTTGTTTTTATTTTCCTGTCCGCTGTTGGTTTTTTAGGAGGAACATAATTGCTGGCATTGCCATTTTTCTTTGGATTTGTACCCATGTATGTTTTTAAGCCTTTGATGGGAGCAGCTGCACCGTGGAACGCTGGGGTTTGCTTAGGGGGTCTGATGTTACCAACACTTTGGATTTTAGGGCTGCTCTCGGGGGGCTGCAGACTGAGAAGCTGCTGCTTTGCAGCTGGTTTCTTTTTCAGTTCACTCCTTACATCAGCAGTTTGCCTCTGGGAAGATGCTGCACACCCCATTCTCTCAGGAACTTTCAGGTGCCCCGGATGGGAACGCGCCTGGCGAGTCTCCTCCGAGCACGGCTCTGCCCTGTGATCCAAGCAGCTCCTGGGCAGCCTGGTTCCACCTTCCTGGGGCACTGCCTGCCTGGGGGGCACAGGGCTGAGCAAGGCTTTGCCTTTTCCGGGGCTCTTGAGGGCACGGGCGGGGCCGGGGGCAGTCTGGGGCCGGGCTTTGGTGGCCCTGCCCTTCTCGCTCTGCACCGTCTGCATCTGCAGCCACTCCAGCTGCAGCAGGCGCTCCAGGTACTTCTCCAGGGATCCCGTGGGCTTGGGGCGGAAATCCGCTTTCCCTTCCACCTGGGCAAAGATGGCCAGCTGCTTCAAGTCCCACGAGTTGAAAGGGGGTGGGAGGAAGTCGGGGTAGTAATATTCAGATTCTCTAAATCCCATTTCAGGGATGTGTTCCAAACAAACTGGGTCGATTTCTTCAGCTCTGAGGATGAGTTCTGGTGGTGTGCAGGGAGAGGGGGGAATGGGAATCCTTTCTGAGTCAGAGAGGTCACTGGCACTGTCATCTTCAGCATCTTCTTTAATAATCTGTACCGATTCAAAATCAAGAAACATTTCACCTACAGATGCTTCTTGCCATTTCGAAGAGCCCGGACTGGCTTCAGCAATGTACTCTTCGTGATTCCTCCCCAACTGTTCTTTTTTACTGCAATAAAAACGCTGCACTGGGACATCCTTAGCCCTACAGAAGCTTTCTTGTGTGCTGCCCTTTGTGCCAGGGGGACTCCTGTGCAGGTAGGATTCATTTTGCCTTCTTTCTGGGGGACTCCTGTGCATGAAGGATTCGTTTTGCCTTCTTTCTGGGGGACTCCTGTGCAGGAAGGATTCATTTTGCTTTCTTTCTGGGGGACTCCTCTTTGGTCCTTGTGCACTGTGCAGTGAGCTGCAAACACTCGGAATCCTGCAGGAAAAGGAAGTTCATGTCCTGTTAGAATGGTCAGTGCCTTTGAACAGCACCTTACAAAGGTCTTGCAGCCCCTTCAAGGATGGGGATCTCCACAACTGAAGCTAAAACTGGCACGGAATCTTGGCAATGAGGCAAAATCAATAATTGCTGGTAGAGGTAACACTGATTTCTTTGTTTTGTTTTGTTGGGTTTTTTTATAGTTTTGCCTGAGAACTCACTAAAGCAGGATTTCCATTCCAATAAAGCAAGTTTCCATTTTGATAACTTAAATTTCTTGTTCTCATAAATGTTGAACTCTGAACCAGTGAAGTCAAATGCAGCTATGATTTCATCACAAGCATTTTGTCAACCAGTCTGAAATGACTACAAGTTAAACAGACAATCTTAACATAAAATTACCTTTTTGACTGATTATTGCCATCCAGCTGGTTCCTTCCCTTCTTATAAAGATTTGGCTGGTGACCATCTTGAGTGTCATGGGAAATCTGAAGGGATAAGAAAGTTTGTGATGTCATTAAGAAGCTGACTTAGAGTAGGTACCCTTTTTATGTTAGAAAAGGGGATTATTTACCTTTTCAATGGCACTTGATACATTTTTGCCTAATCTTCCAGGAGGAGATTTCGCATAAGAAATTGGTTTATTCAGTCCTTTGGTGCTTGGATGGCTTTTTCCATTACTGTAACCACAAAGGATTAAGCAGAATATCAGATATAAACAGCAGCATATATGAGTGTCAGAATGGAAGTACAATAAAAACTTAAGAGTACAACTGAGTTTAGAAAAGGGCTGATTGCAGTCATTCTTAAAGTTCATCAGGACTATGCCACTATGGCCACTTTTTACTTTTTATACTACAAACACATTGCTGTACTTTTAATATTATTAATGCAAAAGTGAATAATTCTATCAGATGATATAATAATAGAATGTAGCCCTTATATAGAATCCTCTGTCAAAGGATCCCAAAGCTTCTTTGGACATAATAAATATTACAGGTATTTAACTACTGATTTTTATAGTACCCAGTAGGTGCTCCAATTGCAATTTACCAAAATTAATTATAAAGTACAATATGAAGGTCACATATGAAGCCAAATCTTGTCTTTTCCATTTGCATATTCTCAACAAAATCTAAAGGATTATTCCTTTGAAGATAAGGAGTGGAATGAACAGGGAGCATAAGGTTTCTTCTGGTATTAATACAAACTAATTCACAATGAAGGCATAAGAAAGTTCCCTATTTCATATTATAAGAGGGTTGTAAAAATATTATTAAGAGAAAAAGCTCATATGAAAGCAAAAGGAATGGCATTACTGATCTGGGCAGCTTAGAACTAAAACATGCTTCCTTAATTAAACCAGCTACATTTCTGTGTAAGCACCCAGAATAAATAAATCAGCATATTCTGCACGAATAAGAACAGTGTTTACTCTACAGAAAAGAAACAATACTGATTTCCAAATGGAAAACTTTAAAATATCATTTCAGAGCAGGAATAATCAAACTGTGCCCTCCTGTCTAATCTAGCATTACTGCAGCTCAGGTAATTTGCCAAGCTTACATCTTATTCTCGGTTTTTATGTCACTATAGTCAGATTTTGTTTTTAAAAACACGTGATTTCACAAATTCAAGAGCTTATAAAAGAATGAAACTAAGTCCTGTGCCTCCAGCATTGCTGCAGTCACCTCTGTGACCTTGTGACCTGCACGATCATCCTGCACAATCATTTCTGTCACTGGGATCAGGAGGGGATAGCAGTGGGAACAGGACAGCCAGGCACTTATTAACTAAGCCCAGCATGTTGACATTCCAGTAATTATAAAAAGCGAAATTAATTGCCTTACTTTACCATTCCTTTGTGGTTTTCATTGGTGTGGCTGTGGCTTTCCTTCTGCTGTGTCTCTCTGTGCAGTAATAAGGGATATTCCTGAATGCCTGGTCCCATTATTCCTCTTTCCAAAGGGAATCTGCACCTTTACTGTTACATAATCTTCAAACGGCTCCAGTCTTTTGGCTTTGCAAGACACAATCTATCCAATGCAGACATCCCCACGTCCTGGAGATGCTGGCGACAAACGAAATCCTCCCGATGAGATTCTATTTTTAAAGCAGGAAGATAAACATAATCAGCTACCAAACAGTACTGGAAAGCGGTCCCCTCCCCCAGCACTCGCTCAGTGGGAAGCAGCATCCTTCGATTTACTATTCCCAATCGAAGGAAATACCTGCGGCTACGGCTGTGCTCCAGAGCTCCCGTGCAGTGTCATGTGCCCATCCCCAGCGCGCAGCCTGCGCACATCCCGGCGCTGCCCGAGCCTGGGCGTCGCAGCCCAGCGGGGTGGGTGTTCCTGCTCCCACTTTATGGAGAGCACATGATCACCCCTGCGTGCCGTGCGAGCTGAGTGATGCTTCTTCTGGCACAAAATGCGCTCTTCCGACATGCATATATGCAAATTTTGTATCCAATACTTAATCTTTTTCTTTTTTCCAAAACAAATGTCTCATCAGCTCCTACTAAAAATACTCAGAGCAAGATCCGTGGCTTTCTTGTACTTCCGAGGAATTGCATTCCCGTACCAGGGAACTGCAGGGTTCCAGGGGTTCACAATGGTCTGCAAATGTGACAGGTGACAAACAGCTCTCCTGACCCACCTTTACTTCTACTGCAGTGCTGTTTATGTATTTACAGTCATATTAATGTCCGTATCTATTGACACTTGATCCCGTCCTATTCCTCAGACGCCTCCCCGCATCCTGTCCCGGCCGCGCTCAGCAGAGCCGAGCCCCGGAGCGCCGCAGTCGCGCATCCCGACGGGGCAGAGCAGCGGCCGCGAGAGGCCCGCTGCCCGGGCGGTGGCAGCGCCCGGGATGTGGCAGCCTACGGCAGGCAGTGCCCGCGGGGGATGGCAGCAGCGCCAGCCGGCGCAGACCGTGCCCGCAGCGATGGCAGCTGTGCCCGC
>VZRH01003629.1:1826200-1855886 GCA_013397555.1 Urocynchramus pylzowi
TGTCCGGCGCTGTGCGGGGCTGCTCCCGCGGTCGGGCCGCCCATGGGCGCTGTGGCGGCCCCAAACGCGGATCCCTCCCCCGCCAGCCACGACACCGATCCTGACAGCCCTCGCCCGCCTTCCAGCCTGTGCAGCAGCCCCGGCTCCCTCCTGCCCGACAGCCTCCAAGCCTTCCCCGGCCTCGACTCGCCCAGCATCCAGTGTGACAGCCTGGAGTGTCCCCCCTGCCCGTGCTGCTGCTGCTGCCGCCGGAGCGCGGGCTCGGCCGCAGCCAGCGAGGACAGCCTGCAGGCCCCTCTCCCCCGGGGCTCCGGCACACGGTGCTTCGGCGCGCACCGCGCCTCCTGCGACCTCTCCGACAGCCTGGAGTCCTTCGTCCAGCACGACAGCCTCCAGTCGCTCTCCAGCCTGGGTGTGAGCTCCTCCAGCATCAGCGGTGATAGCCTTGAATCCCTTTCCAGCCTGAGCCTGGGGGCCACCAGCCAGCACAGCGATCTCGAGTTCATTGGCCAGTGAGTCTGCCTTCAGCTTCCCGCACAGCGCCTCACTGCTGGCTCTCTGCCAGCTGCCGTGGGAGCTGCCCGGCTTCTGCCCTTCGTTCGAAGGTGACATTGTTCCAGGTGATCCTTGCTGCATCCAGTGCAATAACCTCAGACCTTACTGTGGCTGCCGTTCCCAAATTAGGTGCTTGAGAGGGTCAGTGCTCATTATTACCTGCAGTGTTAACGCTGATTTTTTGTCACCAGTTAAGAATGGAAGTGCGTGGGCCTCAGAGGAATCCCAGCTACCTCTCAGATCTCTATGAGAACATGTTAAGGGCTGAAGGAGCAGTGGCACGAAGGCAGCAGCAGCAGCCCCCAGCAGTCCATACAAGTAGCAGCAAGACTTTTCTGAGCAGTGCCCCAGCCAAGGAGAGCCCCCAGCCAAATAATCACACGAGCAGCACCTCCTCCAGCTGTGACCCAGCCCTGCGGCCCATCATACGTCGCCGAGCGAGGTCCCTGCCGACATCACCCGAGAGGAGGAAGAAAGCAGCAGTGCATTGTCAGGAGCCCGGCTGCCAAAGCCGCATGAACCGGGTCAGGTTTGCTGATGCTTTAGGCTTGGAGCTCACTGAAGTGAAAGTCTTCCAGACTGGGGAGGATCCATCCATCCCTTTGCACGTCCTTTCCAGGCTCTCCATAAACTCAGACCTCTGGTACAGCCACTTGAACTTGGAGTTTACTATGCAATGCTTGGTCCCTGACTTCCAGCAGCCTGCAGACTGTCTGGATTTCTCATCCCGACTCCAGGAGCAGCAGGTGTGTCTGGAACGGGTGACCAGCTCAGATCTAGGGCTCAGTGGCACCATCCAGGTTCGGAATGTTGCTTTTGAGAAGAAGGTGTCTGTGCGCTACACCTTCAACCAGTGGGACAGCATCCATGAGGTGTGTGCTCGTTGGAACTGCAGCATCCCAGAGAAAAATGGGCAGGATCAGGTTGATGTGTTCACTTTCTTTCTTCCTGTGCCTCCTTTCCTCCTTCAGCTGAGCACTCTCATCCAGTTTGCAGCAAGGTACCAAGTCAACGGCCAGGAGTACTGGGATAACAACAGAGGCAAGAACTACACCCTCAGGTGCCGGACTCACCCCCTGAAGCTGCCGAGGGAGTGTGAGGAGAGCTGGATCCACTTCATCTGAGCAGAGGGAGTGGTGCTGAGCGGCGTGTCGGGGGTCTCGGTGGCACTCTGTCCCTAGGCATGGCGCTCTGCTTCTATGGCAACAGTCTTCTTTTTGAAACCTGCCAAACCTGGCCAAGTGTCCCGGGGCTGGGAGGCAGCCAGTGGCCTGCACAAACTTCCCTAAACCTCTGGGAAAGTTAAAAAGGCCAGAATCTGTAGTGAGATACCATCATAGAAAAGCCATGTGGGTTTTTTGAGTGCATGAGTCATTGCAGAATGGTTCCCAGGAATGCTGTGAGGTACCAGAGAGCAAAACAACACATTTCTTGTTGCTAGTGATACTCTTGGTTGCATAGAATGTTTCTAACTGATCTCTCTTACCATTTTCTACTGTTTGTTTTCTAAGTGGACAGTGTGGCTCTACTGGTTTTGTTTCTAATTTTGTTTATATTACTTCACCAAGTCAGGGCACTATTCCATTTATGCATGACTTGGATGACAGACATTGTAGGGAGTACTTGTATTTATATATATATATGTTATTAAGGCTGTAACCACGTTAAATATTTCCATTAATATCTGAGTTGGAAATTCAATGCTACTATGAGCAAAACATACATGAAAATGTGCCATCAGTCCCTCTGTTTCCCTTGGGAAAAAAAACCAAAAGGTGCCTTTTCCTATCTCCTCCTTGCAGCAGGAGTGATTGTTACCAAAGTGTATGTAAGGCAGATCGGCCTGGGGAAATTCTCACCTTTGTCAAGTGATGCCCAAGTAGGTTTTTCTCAAGGTTATGGTACAGGAATTGTCTTTTTCTGGTGCACCTTTTACTAAGGGAAACAAGACCAATTTTGGACTTGTGTTGCAAATGCAGTTGAAGGTCTCAAAGCACCGTATGAATACTCACGATTTTATCACTGTTACTTGTAAAATTACAGATCAAGAAATGGATGTGATATAAATATATATATAAGGAAAAGAAATAGTACAGGGAGCAGGGTACAGAGGCTTGGAATAGCATTCCAGAACCCTGAATCACAGTTGTTACCCAGTGTTCCAGAACTACTGCAGAAGTAGCTTTGACTTCTTTATTTAACTGCTTGCTGTTGTAAAACAGTTGAACTCCCAAGACTGCAGCCTTGCAACACAAGCAGGAACTTGAAAGCACTTAATTACACAGACCCATACACAGAATCCCTTCTGCTGCAGGGAGAGCACAGGAACACTGTTAGACCACCTTCTTGTGCTTCTTGTTTTATTATTTTCATTCTGTGGTTTTAGTGTGGTTTAAGATTTGCAACAGGCTTAAATTTATTAAGTAAAAGCTTGCCCATAGTTGTTCCCATACATAATCATTTCTGCATGGAAAGTTTAGCTTTATATGTGTAACATAGACTTTCAGAGCTGGCTGGCTGAAGATAATAGAAGGGCTGTGTTTTGGGACTATGCTATGAAAATCAGACTGCTTACTTGGGCATCTTATTTTGGATTGGTGTTTACTTATTGAAGTCACAAGTTGTTTGTAAAATCACAGTTGTAAGCAACCCATGGCCAGTTATATATTAGTCTGAAAAGTCCACTGAGTAATTCTGGAAGTGCAGAAATCCCAAGAAAATTAATTTGTCTGGCAAACTCTGCTTCTTTGTTGTGATACCCAATTAGCAGAGCTGGGCTTTCAGGTGAGGAAGCTGACTCATTCCATTGGTTTTTGACTTTCAGAGGAACCAAAGTCAGGAATGCAGATTCCGTGAGCTGCTGAGCCCCTTTTGCAGAGCACTCAGAAAGCTCAGTCCTATCTGAACATGCACACACATGCACAGAAGTAGTTGTGCTGAATAAAAGGCACTATTTTCAAGCATTGTTCCCCCCCTGTTTTTCCTTCTCACATTACTGTTGTTCTTCCACCAGCAAACACAGCACACCATAAAAACCCCTCATTTACCAGACACCAGTTCACTGTGGGTGTTGCTGGAGCTCAGAGCAATACTTGCTTTCGTGCCAGAAGGATGTTGCTGTCTTCTGGGACAGACTGTCATGTGCTAGCAAATGTCAGAGCTGAGTGTTCCCTCGGCCAGGTCAGATTTTGTAAAGCTGAGGCTGTCACAAGAAAGGTTCGTGCCAGATGTAGCACAGTGTGAGAGGGGTGGAGAATTGAATGTCTCAGCAGCCTCAGCTGGGCTTCTATTGTCTTCCTTCCACAACCTCTCAGGGTTTTGGCATGTGCAAGGTCTTGAATACTAAATACTGAAGCATTATTCCAAGTTTCCTTTTGCTCTCTGTGCTGGTCTGCACTGCTGAAGAAGGGCTGACAGGTCAGTCTCTGGCACTGCTGGCTCAGTGGAGCAGTGGAGCTGAGAGCCATCTCCGGGTTAAGCTGCTAAACCTTCACACCAGTACTGACACCTGTCACAGCAGAGCTGATATTTGCACTTAGGTTTTATTGCCACACTCAGCAATGAACATCAAATGGCTTCTGGTTGACAAAAGTGGGATTAAGCCATTTAGTGCTAATATGCACCTATTGTGAAGGTAAATTTACACCACATTTGTATCTTCTCAGGACAACTTGACTGCTTGCACTGTGTTCAAATTGAGCACTTCCCTTATAAATGAGGATTTTGTAAAAGTGAATTCTTCACAAGGATTATCACCATATAATGCACTTTTAAAAACATGTATTAATTTTTGTCATACAGTAAATGAATGTCTAGTAGTCTACAGTTTCAAGGTTCTTTCAAGCATGTTTTTTAAAGAAATATGAAATCCATGTAAATAAAAAGGGGTTGTACATTACACAGTATATCAATGAAGCACATATGCTGGACAAAAGGTCCAGCAGTTGTAAAATTGCAAAGTACTTAATTAATTTTAAAAAGCAATAATAAAACTATGCCTATTGTAATACAGAAGATTGAAATAAAAGCTTTTCACAATTTTCTGTTGTTTCTGTCAATGATAGTCCTGTCAAGAAAGCTTATAAAGAAACTTAATGTCGAGTTGCCACTTAAAGAGTAACATACTCTGGAAAGTAAGGTGGGTTTGAGTTGCTAAACCATGAACAGCCCTTGATAAAGATACAGTGATTAGTGTATGTATCTCAAAGATGATCAGGTTGCCACTCCTACAAGGAACCTGTTGTCTTTTCACCTCAGAATTCTCTGCCTGCAGAGATTCAGATCCAATTTTAGAAAAAGGCTTGATTCTAATACAGCTTCATGGAAGAGAAGAAGGGGGTTTTCCTCAAATTGCACTTTCCAAATCTGTGCTAGACTTTACTTATCACATTCATTTCTGGGCCTCACAATTGTATTATTATTTGTTCTATTTCTTTTCTTTCAGTTCTCCTTGCTGCAGCCTTTCCTCCCAAACCAGGTTCTTTCCCCTGACAGGTTTCATGGAAATCTGCCTGTGCTATGTTAAGAGTCTCCCTATGCAGTGCCTGATTTATCCTCCATGTGAAATGCAGCTCCATTGGGGTCACTCTTGATGGAGTTGAAGATGGGAATTATCTGTTGCCAGGTTTCTCCTAAGGCAAAACAAAGACATTTAACTAGCAGACATAATTAATAAAAATATACATTACCAGTTACTTTTTAATCAGTGCTAATTACTGCAAATCAGTTTAAATACATGGGTATGTCTGTATTAAGTTGCTCAAAAATGTAAGATTATTTAAGAAAATTATAGGGTTTTTTTCTGCAAACATCCAACTATCAAGTTTGTCTTACAGGTTGTTGGTGTTACTTTTAATACAGGCGGTATTTTTACATTTAGTTTCAAATTCATCGTTTATTTGTTTTACAAATACATTAAATTGCAATTTGTAATCACAGTAATATGCATGTACAGTCAGTAACTACAGCTCTTAATGTAGTGTATCATCAGTGCTCAGTTGTACTTTACAGCTGGTAAAGACAGAACTGCAGTGAATGATTATTCATTTGGCAACAGGAGTGTAACGTTAGTATTGACTTCTTTCCCAACTTCTCTCCCACTGTGAACTCAGATCTGCAAGTATTTAATTTGACACTTGATATTCAGACTGTTGGTATCAACACTTCTGACCTTTCTCACACAACAGCAGCTGTGCCAAAGATTGAAAATACCTTGGCTAGCACAATGTCTTCCTTTAACTGTAATAAGGATAAGTATTTCTGCTACTGTAGTGAATAAGAGTCCCCGTAAATAGTGCTACCCTACCCTAAAGAGGTTTGGTTCCATTTTCTCTGGTGTTTTTGCATGTGTCTGAAATGACAGTGGCCAAATAATTTCACTGTTGGTTCTGGTCTGTTTAACGCATAACTAAATGAAACTTCTCTCTGACTTCCCTTCTGCTAAACCAAACAAAACAGACGAATGTTACTGAATGAGAAATGAGCTGAAGTAATCTCAGTGGGGATTGCAGGAAGGAAAGTGTGTGATGCACTTCTGGACTGTCTCACTTCTGTTTTGCTACAGAATGAGTAAGGCTGGACAGGCTCAGCCTCTGTGTTTGCTCATGGTAAGGGAAACTTCGACTTCAAACTGGCTTTGATTATTTCTGCTTCATATGGGGAAAGCACAATTCAGGATTCAGTTTTCATATAAAACTTCTGATGCTCCAAGTTCCTCATGCAAAGTTTTGTCCTTAGGAGGTTTCTCAGTAAAGCTGTTTTGCAAATCTGCTTCAACACTGCTCACTCCCATCTCCTTAGAGCAGATACTCCACTTTTCACACCACTTGTCATTTTCTTGCATCACAGTGACATCTCGTGGTATTTTAAATACCTTCTGTGCAGTTTGGTTTTCTTCCTTTTATAGTATTGAGTTTTTATCTCTTTCTCATTTCAGGGAATCAGCAGAACTATTTTATTTACAATTGCTGCAGGTTTACCTGCTGTGAAAGGCGACTTCTCTCCTAGATGCTCCACTATTGCTGCTAATTCTAGATATCAATGGAGACATTTCTCGATACTCTTTTGGAGTATATGAGCTTCATGATAAATTTTATCATCTGTATTTGTGATATGGCAATAGAGACACCAGTACAGGTAAAGCCCCCTTTTGGCACTGTCGGATTCCATTTAAACACATTATCCAATACTGCTGGATACCAGTTAAGCACATTATCCAGTGCACTGCTGGATTCCACTTAAGCACATTATCCAGTTCTCTCTGCATAATAAACACCACAGACGTCAGTAGAGGCCGTTTGCCCACAGCAGGTCTGTAACCCAGCGTGTCTTTACACTTACTCGGGCAGCGAAAAAGTTTCTAAATTAAGCACAGGAATGGATTACACTTGTTTAGCAAGTCATGCCCAGTAATTTCTGTGTGTGCGCGGAAATTAGTCCTAAACAGCGGCTGTAGACAAAGACAACGCGCGGTGCCGCCGCGCTGAGGGCNGCGCGCGGCTGAGGGCGGGCGGCTGAGGGCGGGCGGTGAGGCCGCGCCGGGCCCCGGGGCCGCGCCTGGGCTCTCCTGTGAGGAGAAGGGAGGGGGGGCTCCTCCTCAGGGCTGCCTGAGCGGGCCGGAGACTGGAGAGCTGCCAGCTGCCAGCACGGGCCTCAGAGGAGGCCGTTGTGGTCCTGTGTTGGAAAAAGTAATTAAAAATCACCCTGTATTTGTTATTTCTGTATTATTTAGTGCAGGAATAGCTAGGCTGTGTTCCCAGTTGATGTTCTACAGAAGTAATACCTTCTGTAGTATTTCGTGCAGGAATAGCTAGGCTGTCTTCCCAGTTGGTGTTCTACAGAAGTAATTCCCTCCTTAATCTTTATTTGTTTGGTCTGTATAATGTCTGGGATAGGGAGACCAAAGCTGCAGTTTGTTGACTGTGCATGGTTTGGTTGGTCTAAAATAATTCATACAAAGCATGGACAGATTCGTTGCTTTTCTTAAATGTTCCACAAATCAAATATTTTTCCTGCCCTTGAGTATTAATACACTATTTTCAGAAACCTCTGTTACCCAGGTCTTGCTTTTAGCTGGTGACAATCACTTTGGAGCCCATCACTCTACACATAATCAAGAATTCCTTTTGTGTCATTTATCACATTTGTGTTAAATGATTTCATTTACCATTTTATGGCAAGGCCTTTATGGAGTTCTGCTGTCGACTCAGCTGTCCTGAATAAACTGGTATTGTCCTTCTGTGCTCTCTCCTTGCTGGGAAATCCTGAGGGTCCTCTCAGGTCCCTCTGTGCCTCCAGCCATGAAACTGATCATTCCTTCCTCTCCTTGGCTTTAAGCAATTGTTTATCCATGCAAGAAAGTTTCCTTATATTTCTAGCTGCTTAAATAGCATTTATATAGCACTGATACACTGACAAACTTTGGAGTTTGTAACGTATTTTGACTGATTCCCAACGTGTTTGCAAAACCTCTTTAAAGTGTGATGATTGTTCCCTTTTATGCAGCTGAATTGGTGAATTGCAAAAATGCCAGCCAGGAGAGAGATGCAGGTATGTGCTGATGGAGCAGGATATGAGTATTGATTGTTTTAATTGCTAGCATTTAATTGTAAGGAAAATCTTTAATGTGGCAGTGCAGTGTGGTAGGAAGAAATTTTCTTTTGACGTGGCTTAGTGCAAAGCAGCTGGGTGGAAAACAGGAGGAACTGGAAATTGCTACTGATAAAAAAATCATATGCATTTGGCAGAGGTTAATCAACTGAGGGGGATACTTAAGATCAAAATGTTGAAATCCAGTTGTAATTTAAAGAAATTTAGAAAGAATAAAGGGGCAAAATGGATAAAGTAACTCAGAAGTGTAAAATTCTAAATATACCGAGTAAGGGGCATTGATACAACAAACACTTCTGTAGGAATTTAGTTGTAATATGAGGGAAGAAAAGCCAGTTAAGGCAAATAATTAGAATCTCAGTGCATAAGTATTTGCAAGATAAATGTATTAGATAGGGTGCTCTGTACTTAAGGTTTTACACTTAATTATTTTGTGATTCAGAATATTTGCTTCAAATGCAACAGGTGATTGTATAAAACTTGCATCAAATCTGTGTTGATTAGATGTGTTATATCAGTGTTTAGCATACAGTAATATAGTTGCTTTGGTATATTACTTACAGCTTGAAAAGTTAATTGATGAAGCTACAGGAAAAAAGGATTTTCAATCCTTAGAACAATTTCTGGCCACAGAAGAATGTGAAAATGTCTCTCACAAATGCAGCAAACAGTTTGTCAACAAACTGGACAAGCTTCTGTGTTGGGTAATGTAATCATTGCATCAAAATCATCTACACCATCTTTGGAAGAGGGTGAAAAAGATTTTTTTCATTTGTCTTGATTGACACCAGCAGTTGATTTAAGAACCCAGAATAAATTCTATGCATGAAATCTCTTCTTTGAGCTGCAGTTAAGGTGGCTTTTGAGAACAAAAACAGCATCAGTTTAATTCAATACAGGTTCTTGTGGGACTTCACGCTAAAGCTTATGTTGTAATTTTGATTTCAGGCTCTTGACAAACAAGAAGTCAAAAGCATTTCTACATTACTAAATGCTGTTCAGAAATGTGGGAGAAAAATGAGCATAGCAGGAGAAGATGGGCTGGCAGCGATGATAAAACACGGTCTTGTTGGAAGGATAAGTAAAACCATCAAGCATCTGTGAACTTCTAAATAAATATATAAACATGAATAAAGTGCACAAGCAATGCTTCAGTGCTGAGCAGCTCAGTGTTTGATTTGATCCTTGATTGAGTCAGAATTAAGAAATTCACATAACTTTACAACAAAGATTGTTCATATTTAAATATGAACAATCTTTGTCAAGTGACATAAAGGGATGCTGCTCTGTCCCAGTGAGGGCTTTCAAAATCATGCAATATTTAATTAATTTAGATATGCTTACAGCAATTGAAACAGGATGATATATTTTCATGTGCTTTGTTATATTGCTTTTGACTCAAGAATTAGAATTTCTCGGTGCCATTTAATATTTCTTTTGTTAATTCCCACAGCAGCGATTTTGTACCTGCTCCTTCAACAGATTTTAGTGCTATTCTGATTTTTTGATGTTATTTTAACCTGCATGTCAGATACATTAATCATGTGTAACTCAGCAAATACTGAGCAACAGACACCACTTTCTTTCTGCTCTCAGCAAATATTTCACTGGAGAAAATAAATGACAATATCAGATGAGAGTTACTCAATTGCCTTCTCAACTGCTTTAATAATAAACAAACAACCAATAGACAAAATAATAACAATAATAATAATAAACCTGCAAATAAGAAACTACTGTTCCCATTAAAACTAATGTAATTTATTGAAATTGAGGTTGTTTTAGTAAGATAAATACCATTTAAAGTCATGTAGAACTGGTTGGCTTTTCTTGTTTTGCAGTTACTGAAGCCAGTTGCTTTCTTCAGTGGTATGAAATACAAGGGCCCAAAATAATAAACAAAATTTAATAATAAACAAAAGCAGTGTGATAACTTTATGCTTGTATTCACATCATCAAACAACACACTTCCATTCAGCCATTATCAATTTTCAGCTGCTTTCTCTGTGGTGGCAAGTGTCAAAGTAGAGCTCCAGTTTTTGTGCTAAAAAGTCCTTAAAATCACCTAATTTTGTTTGGCCTGAGTGAAGAATTTCAGTCTGGGGCTAACATCTGCTCAGCAGAGTGGGGATGCTGTTGTTGTTTTAATCATTGTAGAGTTTGTATAGTTTTATTGAAGTATTATAAAAACCATTGTCCTGTTCCAGGCTATTAAAATAGATTTACCTTTGTTTTCCCTTTACATGGTCAATTGGTTTGAAAAGTTAAAAGGAATTTTGGTCCTTAGAGGAAATGAAAAGAATGAAATGCTAACAAGCCTGGCTGAGGATTTCTTCATCACGTTGCTGGTAAAAATACATTGATTGTAAAATTTGTCAAAGTAATTGTTACTAGTTTAGCAATAAAAGGGCTTTAAATATATTTCTATTTAATATCTTCCTCCAGTTAACATTACAGTGACTTCTGAAATAGATTATAAATCATTTGGGTTAAACACTTTGCTGTAGTCATACTAATTTCTGTTCATGGCCAGCATCATGAAATAAATAAAGTAAAAAAAACCAGTAACAGTAAATGCTGAATGAACAAAAAAAAATTTCATCTTGATCAAATTTTGATTACAGCCATTACTGGTATGCTAATCCAGTTTATAAAATCTGTGAGTTGTTTTCTTTTCATAAAAATTTTTGTCATTGGTGAAATAATTTCAGTAAATTTAACTGAAATATAATTTTGGGAAAACAAACTTGTTAGTATCTCTTAGATTCTTTGTTAAGGACAAAATAATTTCAAAATCTTTTTGATTACTTCCTTTGGGTACATGTTGCCCTGTTTTATTTTCTTTTATGCTGTAATATTTTATTTATCAAAATGTTTTTATTGCAGGTTGTGTGTGATAGCAGACCTGAAGGTGAGCTTAAAAAGCAGAAATGAGATTTTAAAATGTCTCTTTCAGAACACACAAAGGACCACATTTCTCATTCCTGTGATGTCAGCTTTAGTTTGAGGTTTCTCTGTGGACAGATTTCCTTGTAACTTTCTGTTGTTAGTAATAAAAAAGCACAATAAGTCTCAGGGATGGCAAATGAACTGAGTTATTCCTAAAAAAAGTTGCTTCTAAGGTCCTGTCACAGCTCAGCGCATCCCTGTGATCCTTCCTTATTGACCTTGTCCTTGTGATTGTCACCCTGCCCTTACCTTTCCGTGTGGCACTGGGGGAAAGTCCTTACAGACTGTCTGGTGTCATGATCAAAGTGAGAGATTCATTTCTTGGCCCTGGGGAGATAAATTCCAGCACCTGAGTTGTGTCTCAGAGAGCTGAGTTATAGGATTGACCAATAATTACATGTAAAAAATTAATAATCTCCTACCCTGGGGAATTACACAGTGATGCACAGGAATAGAAACATGGTTACTATAAATTGAAGTAACTATTCTATTTTACTTATCACTAATCCTTTATAAAAAGACAAACACGCTGTATTTTATTTCTAAATGAAAATGAATCCTTTCCCAAATGTTTATGAGGGGCACCCTAATACACTCTTGACAATTCTTTAATTTCTTTCTTTTCTGTTTGTTAGGTAAAATGCAAATACTAGAAAACTTTGTTCTGAGAACATGTTACTTCATTATTGATGCAAGAATCAATATTTATGTTCAGCAGGAGGTAAACATCCTTCTTTCTAAGCAGCAGTTTCCTGGTTAGTGTGTTAGCAGACAGTTATTTAACTGTGCAGATGTTACAAAAAAGAGAATATTGTAGTGCCCTAGATAGAAGGATTGTGTAATGTTTCTTTGGGAATGTTTGTTGTTGTTTATATGTTGGGGCTGTTTCAGATTACTGACCTGTGGTTGTGGGGCTTTTTGTTTGTTTGTTGGGGTTTTTTTGAGAATAAATTCCAAAGCAGTGATATTAAAGGTCTGGTGAGAAAGTTTTATAAAAGCATTGGAAAAAATGAGCTCTACAAATGCTAGAAATAGGATTAAGGTTGTTGGTTGTAAATTCTTAAGTCACTTGCAGGAAATTTGCATTCTTTCCAGCACACTCCACATTTTTCCTGTTTATTTTAGTAACCTCAGGTTGTCAGGGGATTTTCCCTCTAAAGAAGGGGAAAGTTACAAAAAAGTCTTTTGTAAAGGCTACATCCCCAAAGAAAAGGCTTTTTAATGCTAATTTAAGGTACACTTTAGCTCAGCAATCAACTGCAGACAGAATTCTGGCTTTGGAAGATCTTCTGTATTTAAACCTGCAAATAAGAAACAACTGTTGAACAAGTACTGTTCCCATTGAAACTAAAGTAATTTATTGAAATTGAGGTTGTTTTAGTAAGATAAATACCATTTAAAGTCATGTAGAACTCGTTGGCTTTTCTTGTTTTCAGTTACTTAAGCCTATTGCTTTCTTCAGTGGTATGAAATACATTACAAGGGCTCAAAATAAGAATAACTCAAAGTTTAACAAACTTACATTGTATTTCCTTTTTTCCACTCTTCTTAGGTAATAAAGAAACTGAATTTATTGCTTGACAAGATCCCTCAAGATGCCAGGAAAAAGATACTTTCTACAAAGGAGATGTTACTTGTGATGTAAATGATCTTCAGTATAATTTTTATATCATTCCATCATTTGCAGAGTTGGGAGGTGGTTTTTACTAAGCTGTTGTGCAGATTGGTCCCTGTTTAACTCAGCTTCTGCACTTGCTGTGAATTCTCAATGGTAGTGGCTGTGGACAGGTATTCTCATGGCTTATTCTCCATTAGAAGCCTGAATTTTCCTCTTTCCCAGTCTGAATCAGGCTTCTCCCCGTCCCAGTTGTCATAAAACAATTAAACTCCTATTTGTGTGGATGTGCTTTAAGCACAGTGAATCAGTCACTGGAAGACTGGGCTGTTCACCCTGGAAATCATTTCACAGCACTTCAGAAAAGCAAATAGAGTCAAAATTGTATCTGTCAGGTGATTGAGGTTCCCAAGCAGTGCTTCTAGAGGTATTTACCTCTTGGGAGTCTTACAGTTGCATGGAATCAGGGGTTTGTCTCATACATTGAAAGTTCATAAGAAACTTTTCCTCTGGGCCTTGTGTTGCTGTCACATTTTGATTAATGTTCCTTTGTTTGGCAGGAGTGAAATGGGGAGGACAATTTTGGATGCTGGAGGTGAGCATGGGATTGAACTTAGTATTGAAGGCTTCTTAAAAATTAGCTGCAGACCTATTAAGAACCCAGAGAAGGCATTTGGAAGCTGCAAAATGTTATGGTTAGGGTTATCTGAAGAATATAAATACTGCATGAAAACAGTCTGCAGCCTGGAATGTTTCTGTCTGTTCAGTGTATGGAAAAGTCATTGAAGTTTTTTGTTTTCTAGAATAAAAGTTTTCAAATATGAAAAATTATAAACAAGTCAATCTTTGAGGCTGGGAGCTGTGGCCATGGGTAGTAGTACTGTAACTTCCCTCAGGGATCACTTTGGTATCCAGCTATTTCCCAGCTCAGGGAGATGAAAGTTGAAAACTTCTCTCTCTTGTGTAAACACCTGGTGTGGCTCTGACAGTCCTGGAAAGTTTGGCTGGTTTCATTTTGAAAAATAACTTGTTTAGTCATCATTATTCCCATTCTTCTTTTTCTAATTATCCTTTATGGGCTGCATGTTTGGATCTAATGGGATCTAGATTATGTTCAGCACTGCTTACCCCAGTTTCCTGATAATATTTTCCACCTCAGTAGTAATTTAAATCTCCTCCTGCTGTGAATTGTGTTGTGCTGCAGACTATGACACACAAGTGGCCATCACAGAAGCTCTGTGCAGAATGGTGTCAGAGAAGCAAAGGAGAGTTCTGGCCTCCCAGTGGTTTCCCATGGAGTTTGTGTCCACTGCATTTAAAGGAATTAAAGATTCGGAGTTTGAGACAGTAAGTCACATGAGGAATATTTCCAGGGAGGGAAACTTCCATTTTACAATTCTTTAAGAAATTTCTATGTTTTAATAGGACTGCAGAAAATTTCTTAACCAGGTGAATGGCATGCTTGGAGACAAAAGAAGGTAAAACTGATTTTTTTACGTTAATATATTTTCTTTTTTAGGAATATATGCTGTGATTAAATTTCATGTTACTTCCTTGGGGTAAAAATTACTTTGGTTGCTGGGATCTCTAAGTCTCTAAAGTTTGTGGAAACACAATCTATTTGCTATGTTCAAAAGATCTGCAAAATGTATTTACAGCATTGTAGAATACTTGAAAAAATATCCTTTTCTTACAGGGTTTTTACATTCCCATGTTTATCAGCAGCTCTTGATGAGTATGAGGTAAGGTCTTCTGCCTTCTAGTTAAGAAAAAATAGAGATAAAAATAAGAAAATTACTTTTTTTCAGAAGTATACAAATAGGAATGGACTGAAAGTTTGTCAGGGGTTCAGACCAACATGAGGCTTCTTAGGTGGTAGTAATCAGTGCTCTCTGCTATTACTGTTTTATCTTATTCTTTTTGTTTTAGCTCCAGATACCATTGGATGAAAACCTGGAAGAATTTTGGATTGATTTCAATGTTGGCAGCAGAAGTATTTCTTTCTATGTGGCAGCAGAGGATGCAGTAAGCTGAGTTTTGTCTCCCACTGGGTTCTCCTGAGGCAGCAAATCCACATTCCTTGGAGTGTGTCAGGTTTTATTTCCCCATGTTCAACATGCTGAACTTCTGTGTGCATTCCAGTGTTGATGGAGCTAAAAAAAATCCAGCTTTGTTGATATTTAGATCAAATAATCTCACAGTAATGATTTCCTAATGCTGTTTGGGAATAGTTTAACACGTGCACAGTGAGCAACAGTGAAGCACAACTTCCTGTCACTCTGTGTAACAGAGGTTTAATAAGTTGGAAATTTGTCCTCACTGAATGACTTTGATCACTGGATTGCTTTTAATTGTAATATAACACTTTTCTATCTTTCAAAATGTCTTTTTCATATAAGGATCAGCAGTGGGAAACAGTCATCATACAAGAAGAAGATGTCAACATGTACAGCCTGGAAGGTATTTGAACTCAAAAATGGGACCTTTCACTGTATTCTAACTTGGATTTTCAATCTAATTGCAAATGGATTAAAGTACTGACTTAATTCTAGCAAAGCAGAATTCTCATTTAAAATATTGTAGGAACTGTTTTTATCAGGGACAAAATCACATCTGCACTTTGGGCATGCTGGTGTGATTTTAGGAATATAATTCAATAATCATGTCTTAGAGTTTTTTCAATACAAAGTAAGGCATAAGACAATGATGGGTAACAATATTCCTTTTGAACTTGTTAGAAGAAGAAATACCTGTAATTTGTCTGCAGCTGTAGTAAGTAACCTTCAAAGAAAATTCTGTGGAATAATGTACAGAATAAGTATTTATAAAATATCAAATTTTGAATTGTTTTACTAATAAAATTATTGTAGATTAGAGGGAATTAAATAAAATATTAATCTTAGTACCTGAACTGAAGAATGTGTCAGGTGTTGACAAAGATTATATGAGATGCTGTTAAATTGAAATGAAACTGCTTTTCAAATCTTGTTTTTTTCCAGAAAAAGACTTAAAGAAATTATTAACAATAGATCTAAAAAGCCCAATGAGTGTGGGCACTCTTGAAGGAGAGAAATTTCTTTTATGTTTTGATTCTATCTTGGAAATCAAAGACGTGATAACAAAGATTTATGGATTTCATAAATGTAAGGTAAGATTTAAACACCTTTTTGAATAGTTTAAAATTGATTCCACCTCAATGTCTCATTGCCATTTAAATGTTCCAGCTGTGATGATTGGTATCTCTCCATACCAAGAGTTTCTCATTGACATCACTGCTACAGAACTCATCAAATGCTAAGCTTTGGGAAAGATGCTTAATAAGGACAAGAGGAAATGGCATCAAATTGCACCAGGGGAGGCTTTGGTTGGATTTTAGGAAAATCTTTCCACTGGAAGGGTTGTCAAGCCCTGGCACAGGCTGCCAGAGCAGTGGGGGAGTCCCCATCACTGGGGTTATTTGAGACACACGAGGATGTGGCACGTGGGGACATGGGTTAGTGGTGGGCTTGGCAGTGCTGGACTCAATCACCTGCAATGATTGCAGTCTTTCATTCCAAGACTGAAAATGAATTGCAACAAAAATTTCCAGGCTGGAAAGAGAACACCATACCTTAATGTCAAATTGTGCATATTTAATTTTCCAGAAACACGACCTGGTTGCTTACAAATACTTTCAGAAATGATTCATGAGCTGTCTTCTTTTACAATGCAATTAACACTCATGAATTTACTCATTTAGTAAAACATTTTTTGCAAGCCACACCTTACTTCTTGCTGATTGTAACAAACTGCTTTGTCCTGAAGTCTGACTGAGGAACCCATGAAGGATCAAACTGCTGTGAATTTGTAGAATCTGTTTTCCTCTGTAGTCTGATTTCAGACACTTATGATCTCTCACTTATATATTTTGTTTCTTATTTAAAAAAAGAGCAAAGTGTATATTTTGACATATCCCTTTGCAGGATTTCAGCAAGAAGCAGTCTGCATCAGTAGCCAAAACAACTGTCCACATTGTCTTTGATGAAAGTGGATCACAGGTATTCTACCTCAGTGTGTTGAGATGGTTTCTTGGGTTTGTTTAATTAGTCTGATTATTCATAATTTATAAACAGTAAAAACAAGGACTTTAAAATACTACTAAGTATAGATAAGTCTAAAGCCAGGCAAGTGGTATCTAGTATGCATGTATTGGTTTTTTGGGGAGATATTAATATCCAAATAATAGAATAAAACAGACAAATATGCACAGGGCAAGTTCTTTTATGTGCATTGTTACTTGAAAAGCCATCCTTGCAACAAAAATAGCAATTAAGTTGGAAGTTTTTCAAACTAAACATCCACAACCACTGAAGTTTATCAGAATCTCCAGTAGTGGATGTGTTACTCGGGGTAAAGAAGTTGCTATATGTGTTTTTATAAAAAAATAAAACATAAAATCCAAATATTGTATACAAATTAAAAGAAATTAAAATATTCTATAGGTTCTGATACCAGAAAGTCAGTTGTCACCAGGTTTCAAAGAAAAATCTGGAGAGGAGGAGGAGAGACTCAGTAAATACAAAACTCATCAATCTCCTGGAAGTTTGAGGACTCAGAGTAAAAGTAACAGTCAAGAAAAACTCAGAGATGATTCCTCC
Source organism: Urocynchramus pylzowi (assembly GCA_013397555.1). Lineage (NCBI taxonomy): Eukaryota > Metazoa > Chordata > Aves > Passeriformes > Fringillidae > Urocynchramus > Urocynchramus pylzowi. The sequence continues at coordinate 1,843,565 of VZRH01003629.1, forward strand.
AAGGTAAGTAGGATGGTCAAAAAAGAAAAGGAGCAGGGAGAAAATGCATGTCACTTTATATATTTGTAATATTTAATAGTCTAAACCCCTTATTATTTGACAGTTGGAATATAGTTAGTACTGTAATAAGAGGTTGATTGTTTTTCTTATGACTTGACACTAAGCAAGAAAAATCCTTTTGCTAAAAAATTTGTTGTTTTGAAACTACAGTAACGTGACAGAAATAAAAAGGAATTGCTAATGATCTTTAGACCACAGTGCTCTGAGAATTCTCTTTAAAGAGAAGTTTTTGAGGATATGCTCAGATGTCCCAGTATGGAAAAGTCAAGTATGGTTTCAGAGACTGCTGGGGAGGGGCTAACAACTGAAACAGTTACCGTGTCTTCATGGTGCAGTAGGGAGTGCTCATAAACCTGTTTCTCCTTAGTCTGTAGCTTTGCAGAATCTCCAGGGAATCCCTTGGTGAACTAGGGACAGGATTTGCCCATACTTCATTGAATTTAGAAAACAAAAACCATGAATCTCAGTTTAAAAATACTTTGTTGAAATACAACTGCATGAAAGTCACGTTACCTTGATGCCTGCAGCAGCAGCAGCAATTGACTGGAAAGTCAATTGTCAACAGTAATGGAAAGTCTCAAGAGACTCTTGGCAATAAATTCTCTGAATTCTTGTACTGTCATCCTTAAATCAGTGTATTATGGTCAAGTTCTTTCTGTTCCTCAAGATAACTCCATCCCGTAAAAGGAAAGTGTCTGAAGCATCTGTGCTTGTTCCTGGAACTACAGGTGTGTCCACAAGGAGTTCACTGTTTTTTGTCAGCACATGTAAGTTTGCAAGTGCTTTCAGGGTGAAAATACACTATAAATGGTTTTTGGAACTCAGGCACAAGCTGTGATCCTTGGCACAGCTGGAAATGAAAAGGAGAAATGATAAAATCTCTTGAGCAGATGCTTAAAACTTGAAATGTTTAAGGGCCACTTGCTCCTGGTCCATAGACAGGGTGTGGGACAGGGCCTGCACTGCCTTCCCAACAGCTGAGGGTCACCTGGCACTTCTCCTGCAGCTGTCAGGGAGCTGCTGGTGCTGGAGCCAGCTGAGAACTCAGTGAAAATATATTACAGTGAAGTCTTTAAATAGAAACCAACTATTTTCTACCAGAGCCAGCCTGTAACAGGCTTTGCTTCTGCCTCCAGACATCCATAATCAGTGGGCTCTTAATCTCCACATAACAGATTTGGAATAAATGGAATTATTAAAGGTCCAGAAGGGGCTGGTATCAAAACTAACCAGCTTTTGTTGGACTTTATGGAATAGCTGTGATAGCAGGCAAAACTCTTCCTGTTGTAATGGGAGAACTGGTGGAATTCTAACACATCTATGTTTTGTTTCAGCCACTCCTTTTAAAGGGAGATGTAAATTGCCTTTGGAAATGACCAGCTCTACTAAGAGGTCTGACAATGATACAATAAATGAGAGCAGAACAAAGAATTCCTATCAGAAACCTCCTGGAGTATGCATGTCCTCTGTAGCTAAGTCTTTTTCTTAGAATAACATTAATTTCTATTATAATTTTTTCCTAATTCATATTTTAAAGAGCTAATTTTACAGTCAGCAAGTCACTTTTAGAAAATAGTATGTTTTACTTTATTGCATTATATTTTCTTGCCCTCTGAAATTCAGGTTTAACGTGTTTGAAGTCAGACTGAACTCTAACAAAATTAGGCCAAATTTGCATTCACTCATCAGTTCTGGCCCCAGAATTAACTGCCTACTCCTGGAACCTCAGTTCTTCCTTTGTGTATAATAGGAGAAAGGGGCATGCAATAATTTGTAATTGCTTGTGCAGTAGTGAAATAGTCATAAAACACAGAATACATTCAGCTGTGCTTGTGAAATGTTCATGTCTTCAGCTTGCAGCATTTAAAGCATTGGGTTTCTTAGTGCATTTTTGATCAGGCATTCACTACTATAAAGCAAAAATACATAAATATTGTAAATATTTGCCTTGCTCAGATTCAGGTCAAGCCCCAGACTATGAGACTCTGAAGCATTTTTTGATACAGCCGTGCTTTGGAAAGGGTTTTCATGTACAGAATGTTTTGTTTAGAGTATTTCTTTGGCTTTTATGGGCTGTAAGTGGCAGTGTTACTTACTGTGCTTTTTAGAGTGGGCAGAGATGCACAGTAGACAATGAGTTCTGTGAAACAGACCAGATCAGGAAGTCAGATACCAGGAATGAGGCAAAAGTACATGGGAAAGTACTGGAACAGCACTGCCATGAAATGAGAACAAGAAATGAGAACAAGAAAGTCATGTTTTATTAGAGAAAGCACAAGTTTATAGACTGTACTGCTTATGGTCCTGCACTAATATTTCCTTTTGGGTGTCATTCCACTGAAGCAAATGCGTTCTGAAGAAGTCATGAAAATTGTACAAGAGGCCACAGAAAAGCAAACTTTAGGCAAGTAATTTTACAAGCATTGGTAGTCCTATCTTTTAAAATTATTTTAGTTTTTTCTTTTGCCATAATAATTGACACCAAATTAATGTTTCATTTAGATGAAGTGTTAGATATTGTTCCTGATTCTCAGCCAGTTGGGAGAAGCAACAAACCTTTGTAAGTACTGGAAAAGAATTTCAAGTCATTGTTGACACTCACTTTGGAGGGAGAATTTTCACGCATTAGCAGAATTGATATTTTCTTGCAATGTAAAATGCTTTGATATCTCCACGATATAATTTTCCTATTTTATGATACACTTTTATTATAATAAGACTCAAGTTCTGACAGTAGGATGATGTTGTCTTTGTTAGGCTGCCTGGTCTTTTGGAGACTTCTTTTGATAAAACTGAAACATGGAAAAAAAGAACATTCCCTCTTCCTGAGAAGAATATAACAACTGGGGACAAGCAAAAGCCAAATCTATCACTGGCACATGCATCCCATCCAGGTGATGGTCACACTTGGTCAACTGTTACTCTCAAAAATAGATTCAGAGAAATTAACTTGCAGTGATGATTGTTTTTCCATTTATTGGTAGTGAAAGAGCTGTGAAACAAAAAGCATTTATTCAGCTTTCTGAAGTACCTCTTCAGATAAACAAATGAAAAAAACAGAGCCAAGAAAATTAAATTGATACCATCCTCAGTGGAGGAGTCAGAGTGTTGATCATTTGGAACAGAAACTGTTAAATACAGAAGGAAAAATACTGAAACTACTACTGAACCATGGTTTGAAATGTTTCTTTCAGCCAGAGTGTCTGACACGTCTTTGCATTCTGACCTTGCACAAGAGGACCCTGATGTTCTCCTCAGAAAAGAGACTGCAAATCCAAAACAGTCAAAGACAGTGAGAGTTTATTACCTTTGTTTCTTCCACTAGCATTTAAGAGAATTGTCCAATTTTCAGTGTTTCAAAACTGGTGAGTTTACTGTCATGCAAGGGAAAATGGTTTTCAAATTAATGTAGTTTAATCCATTAGAAGACATTTAATGAAGTAGGAACCTAAAGTTCTGTTTGCAGCTTTGTTCTTCTGTTGAATGTTTAGTTTAACACTGTTTTTATAGAAACAGAAGTCTAAAGAAATGGCAGATGCAGCCAAATCACTGATCAGTAAAATCAGTGACAGATACAGAGACAAAAGTGATGAGAAGAGCAAAGCAAGAGATTCCCTGGGCTTTAACAGGTATGATGTGAACTACTCCCTTTTGTGCTGAGTTTTTGTATGCCTCTGGCTGTCTCTGTGATGTATCCATGAATGCTGATAAATGAAAGGTGCTGGGCTCTTTTAATCCATCTTTTAATTGATGTTGTATTTAAATGCATGAATAAATTTACTGGGTTTGATAAGATTTTTTTTTTTATATAGGCAGTATTCTAATGCATGTATTCTAATCAGCATTTAACAAATTGTATCTTTATTCTTAGGACACATTTAAATAAATCCTGGATCTCCAAGGTAACACATTATTGCTTTTGTTGGAATTGTTTTTAATATGTACATATTAAAGTGGTGGAAGTCAATAGGTGCAAAGGAAAAGTTCATAAATACCATTGAATATTAAGTATCTGAAGATGTTAATTGTGCATTGACTGCAGATATGTTTTGCCATATTGAACTGTTGCTAATCAGCCTGATTATCTTCATGATGAAGTAGTTGCTTTTTGAGATGAGTGTCTATGAATGCACAGTCCAAATTTGACAGAGGAGCTAACTTTTCATTTATGGACAGGAAGAAGTTCAGGACAGGACCCTAAAAACTGCTTCTTTTCTTAATATAACTGCTGGTCACGTTCTGTAAGTAGTTACAACATTTTCAAACCCAATTTCTGATTATCCACACCTGACTCTGTGAAATGTTCGTTAATTCAGTCACAAAATTGATCTCTGTCTGTTTGACAGGGATGATGTCTACAACTTTAACATCAGCGGGTTTGATGAGCCTACAATCAAGCTTGGAGTAAGAAATAACTGAAATTTATATATTATGAATAGAATAGAAAGGAAATCAGTCAAATGTTGTACTGAAAGTATAATTAAGATCTGAAAATTCAAATTATATCAGTGAACTAAGTGGGGGAGAAAGTTTGCCTTGTAAATACCTCCAGCATTCTGAAATATTGAACAATATATCTATCTTAAGATTCTGGTCACTTCAGGCTATGATGATGTTTTTCCTGAATTAAGAATTAGACAGTGTGTTAAGGAGTATCATTATTTTAAATTATCCTGAAAACATTATTGGCATTTTTCTAATCCCCATTTAAAGACATCTTTGTGCAGATGTTTGAGCAAAAAGAAAATGTAAGGATGATAAAAGATATTTTTGGTTCTTGTGGCTCAGAGGAGTGAATTGGGGAAGCTTGTGAAGCAGGTGGGTGGGAACTCTTGTATTGCTTTAAGATCCTGAAAGCTTCAGTCAGTTGCTGTTGGTTTTACCTGTCAGCTCTATTAAATAAATTCTAAGATAGAAATTAATGACTCTTAATTGCTGAGTGTAATAACTAAGGAAAAAAACCTCATTACTGGCTGGTGGCCTGTTTAATTTTGTACAGATTCTATAACCATTGAAAATCTTCATTTGTTTCTTCTCTATTTGCATTTTTAGATCCAAGAATTGCGTGTGACTGAACTGAGTGTTCACACAGAGACAAACAAAAAAGGGTAGGATGTTCTGTTTTGATTGCTGATTATCCTAGTACAGCCTGCACTCTCCAGCAGGCAGTCACAATATTCCAGGGAATGTTGCCTGGCAAGAATATCTTGGCTGTGTTGGTTTTTTTAAGCAGTAAACATTGCTGTGTTCTCCTAGGCTGTTCCTTGATGGTCCTTTGGGAAGGTGATAAAAAGGAAAGGATGTGTTCCATGAAGGAAATAGTTCTCCTCATGGAATACTACAGGGAGAGAAACTCTGAATAGAGGAGGATGGTTTTTGGTTAATGATCCTCCTGGAAAGGGCTGTGTTGTTACTGTGTACTCCTACTGATAATTGGGGAACAAACACAGCCTTTAGGGTTTAAGGTGGACAGGTAATCCCAAAATAATTTGGAAACAAAAGTAGGTGCCTTTGTTTGAATCCTTAATCCAGAGATCATGGGAATAGTAGAAAGCTTTAGAACAACTATTTTAAAATGTATTGTTTAAAGATGGGTTTTATTTTTCCAATTAAGGAACACAACCATCAATAAATCCAGCACAGAAGGGAAGGGAGGAAAAAAGGTAAGGCTCAGATTTTTATGGATCAGCACAGCTTGTCCTCCTGCCTTTCAATTCCAGTTATGTAAGGGGGCTATGGATAAAAGTTATTAACTTAGGAACTTTTTTGGGTTTTGTAGACTAGAAACAATCAAGACAAGAAGCATCTCTTTAGTGACTCAGACACAGAAAACAGAGGGGATGACAGCAAGACAGAGATTAGTTGGCTGCAGGAATCCAAGAGGAAACCTAAAGCCCAGATAATTGATTACAGTAGAAGTAAAAAATCAGGGAAACCAATGAGCACAGACAAAAGTAAGAATTTTTTTTCATATTTCTGAAGAATGCTGCAGTAAGTTTGTTCATAGATACGAAGTGCACAGCATGGCATGTGCTGTGTTGCAAATGTCATATATTTTTATTGCCTTGTTTCCAAGCATAAAGAATTTTCAAGTTAGTTCTAATAATTTATAAAGATCTATTAACATAAATTCTGTATTTTAATGTGGAAAACTGGAAGGATGGGACAGGTGCAAGTTCTTGTCAATTAAAAAAATGTCTTTATCAAAATAATGGGCTGAAAGCAGTTAGTGAATCAATCAGTTTGTGGGCTTGAAAGTGATTCTGCTGTTTTGGAGCTGAAACTTATGTCAAACATTTGACTATCTTCCTGATTTTTCAACCTTCTTGTATTGTAGCAGCAAAAAAATCTTTGGAACCTGCTTGCCACACGGGAAAGGCTAAAGGCAAAAATACAAATAAGAAAAAGGTAAATGTAAATTTGTAACTAGAATTTTAATATGGATTAAAAAATCTCTTTGTTCCCCCCAGAAACCGTTTTAAAATATTTTTTCATAAATGTGTGACATTTCTGCCAGACCATTTGTTAAATGCAGTTTATTTTTTTCAAGTACTGTATTCTTTTCATATAGTATTTAGCTGGTTTTTCAGTCATGAGTGAGTTAGAATGATTTTGTACATTGGGTGCTGTTTTTAATAGACTGATGGTTGGATTCTCTGAGCTTTGACAAAGTTAAACCTTTTTAATTACAAGTAATTAAACCAAGTTATCTGCCATTTTATCTTATGTATGTATTAATCATTCTTGTTAACTGAAGATGGTTTTATTCTTTCAAAGATAAACAAATGTAAAACCCAGAATTCAAAAATGGATGAAATGGTAGTAAAATCCACCAGAGACAAACTCCCTCGAAGAGCAGCAGCAACAAAAAACTACAAAGAGCCTTCCAGTTCTGAGTCTGAGAGTGAAGAAAGGATTCCAACATGCACCTCCAAGGAGAAATCCAAAATGCAGGTGTGCAGTTTCACTTGATTATTAAAAATCCATTCCTGCCATGTTTTTTCAAAGTAAACTGTGCTCTGCTTTGTACTTGGTACTCCTGCATTTTAAGTGCCCAACATAAGCAAATTGAAGTTAATTTTATTTTTTTTAATATTGCCCCTTTTTAATGATGATTATTGAGCTGCTAAGAAAATCAGTCTTAAATAATCTTCTTAGTCATAATAGATTTTGGTTTCTATTTATGAGGTTTATTCTGCTGAAAAGAACTACTGTGTGCTGTATTTTGTAAATGTGACAATATTTTGAAAATGTCCTTAAATGGGAGAGTTTAGTGAGCCAAATCTTGTTGAGTTGATGAGGTGCTGGTAATTCTGTGCCAGTACATTTGCTGAATATCCAAATGGATTTTTAGTAAAGGAACACTGGTTGCTAAAACATTTTCATTGTTTTAGCATAACATGTCAATATATATGGAAAGGTTTATAAACTTTATTCATTACATCCTTAAACAGCAGTGATTGCCTCCAGTAGTTAAGTAGTTCATAAGAATATAAAATTGTATTGAGTTAAAGAAATTCAGTGTTTATTAATGTTGGGAAACCTGATCTGCTTATGGATTTAAGTACTTCTATTGATGGTCCTACTGCTTGATCAATGGTATATAGATAATAAATCTCTCTCTTTATCAGCTTTTATGGAGACTGTGGTTACAAAGATGTTTATATAACTTTTGTATTTTGATAGAAACATATGAATGGGCCAAACAAGAATTACAAGCAGCCAAAGGTACTGCAGACTGTACCTGTGGAGCCAAAGAGATTGGATAGCTGTGTGCAGAAAGCACTGGCTGAATCCAGGAATTCTGCAGAGCAGAAGGAACTGGAAATGCCTTCAGCTGAGAGCCCTGCCTCCCTTGAGACAATGAGATGTAGGTGTTTTCACTTTTAATTTCTAGCAGTACTGAAACAAGAGATGGAGGTTAATTGAGGGTTATCACAGCAGTACAATTTAACATCTATTTCATGCTTTTAAAATGAGATATCCCATAATTCCAGTTGTTCCACATAATTTAAGGAGTTGTATTAGTATGTCACTAACACTTCTGTAGGTTGGTGCAGTTATTTGACATCAGGGTAATACAGAAACTCATTATGTCAGTGTTAGAACAAATCTGGTACTGCTGAAACAGTGGCAGAGGGACAAAAGGGAAGTGTGGCAAGGCCTGTGCCAAATTCCACACATCTGAGACTTTGAAATTGCCAGGGCTGGAGCAGGGAGCAGTGTGGGCCTTTGGCTGCCCCTGTGTAACTCCCACTGCTGATGCTGACAGTGCAGGAATTGTTCCCCAGGTGCTGAGAGAGTGTCAGGAGATGCCAGTCCAGAGCCCAGCTCCAGTGAGAGGTCACTTGGTCTGCAGGAGTCAACACCAGAAGACAGGGAAATGCTAAATTCTGAGAAAGGAACCTCTCCCAGTAATTTCTGTCCACAAAAGAAGAGTATGCAAAGTCTAGGTGTAACTCAGTCTCCTGAGACAGCAGTTACAAAGTTGACATTTGGAAGGAAAAGCTTCTCACCAGTTTTAACTGAAGCATCTTTGGTAAGAGCATTAACCTTTCTCTAGAGTTGTTTTAACTGAAATTGTTCAATTTGGCTGCCAACTGTTTTTTGCTTCTCCTCTCAATAATGTTTGGGGGTTTTTCTTCATGTGCAGCTCAGCTTAACCACATATAAAACTGTCAGTGGCAAAAATTCCAAGGGAGCTCCCACAGAAACCTGTAATAATAATGAAGATTCCAGTTTCCAACATTGCTTTTCAGACACGTTTTCTGTTAAGGGAAAGCTTCAGGATATCACTAAACCTATCCCCAAAAATAAGGAAGAGGTATGTTCCTGAATTCTTTGCTCTGCAGAAGAGACATGCAGCTTTTTGCTTTATCAGTTTACAGGTGGTGAGGTTTAAGGGACATCTCCTTTCAATAATGATTTTTTTTTTCTCAATGTGTAGCTGAGCTTAACAGCATATAAAACTGACAGTGGAAAACGTGCAAAGGGAGCTGTGCTGGAAACAGGGAATGACAACGAGGACTCAAGTCCCCAGTCTTGTTTTTCAGACATACTCTGTGCTAAAGGCAAACTCCAGGATCCCACCAAACCTCTCACTAAAAGGAAAGAGGTGAGTTAGTGCATTCCTTGCTCTCCAGAAGAGAGCTGCAGCTTGGCATCTCTGTTATCTCCTTTCTAGGTGCTGAGATTTAAGGGAAATGCATCCCAGTATTTAACACAGATTTTGGGACCTGCTAATAGTTAATTTTTAAATGTTGGTGATAAATTAGATCATTGTTTATTGTATGGATACAATGAAAGAATTATATCCCAAAAAGATCAGTTACAATTCATACTGAAAAAAAAAAAAAAAAAAAAAAAAAAAAAACCAGGGACNAAAAAAATTAAAAATAAAAACAAAAAAAAAAAAAAAAAAAAAAACAAACCAGGGAATAAATATTGTCTTAATGACTTCTAATAAAAATAAATTATTTTTTACAACACAAATGAGAGTTCCTGATGGACACTTCTCAAAGGAATTTAATTTTGAAGCTAATAAATAAATCAGTGACTTTTCTTTTAGGATTGTGTAGCACCATCCCCATTGTGTGCTTCCAGCAGGAGTAGAGTACAGTCTTGGATTAGAGAACCTTATTCCCCCATGAATGAGTCAGGTACAGACATTTAATTTAAAGCAAAAGTCTTCCTATGTGCCTCTGTAAGGTTAAGAAAAATGTTTTATTTGGCATAATAATATGGCCAAAGTTTTTTAATCTTCTTATAGTTTATATATTTTCAGTATTCCATTTCGTACTCTTTTTCTCATTTTCTCTGGTGTTTTAATTATCTCAAGAAAACTGAAAATCAGGCTCCAAAATGCAACTTTAGTAAAGAGTTAGTTGTGCTCCAGGTAAAAAGTTAGAGATATTACTACTGATACTGGGGAAAAAATGGGAATAATGGTTTTATCAGGAAAAATCCCAGACTTGCTCATCAGTCAGAGTTCAGTTGAACATGCCCTCTGTTAATGTAATGGTTAGTAATTTCTATATAATTCTCATATTTTAAAGCCAAGATACATCCTCCTAGAGTTTGTATCCAATGTGTCAATAAAATCTTTTTTATTCTCCCATCTCATTGTTCTAAATAATGCTAAATAAGGCTGAAATTCAGCCTTGTTTCCATGTTTGTTGAAGGACCAAGTGTATCAACATTCCTCAAACGAACTTACCACAGTGCCACAGAAGGCAGCTCTGATGAGGCAGAAACAAGCAAAGAGGAGGAAAAGAAAAGAAGGAGAAGAATAAGTTTACAGCCCAAAAAATTATTTAAAACAGATGATGCTGCTACTTGCAAAGGTTGGTCATGGACTGACAGTGCAAAGTTTTAAAATAATGTGACAAATTCAAGTTTTAACAAGGAAATAGAATATCCATAAAAAGACAAGTTACATGTTAAAGCAAAGAGTAAAAAATGCTAAATATTTAGAGACTGGATCCATACAAAATGTCAGAAAATTGATATGCAAATAGAAACTGGTTTCTTATCTAATTGGTGGCATTAATTTATATACAACAAAAGCTGTCCTAGGCCCTGGGCTAACTTCAGACTGGGTACTTTATAATACTGAATTTGACATTGTTTTTGTTCTCTTCAGTGTCTGAAAGTGTCTCCACTCAATCTGTAAATGACCTGTCTGGTTTGGATGGGGAATTCTGGAAGCCTGATTGCTCAACCATCAGCATTTGTCAGCAGCTCCAGAAAGAATTTACCAAGAAAATCGAGGCAAGACCCTTCATGTGCATCACTTAGTGGAGTACATGTGCACATGGGTGACAGCTTGGCTTGCACCACACCATTACATTTTTTAAAGGGGTTTGTTGTGATATTAAGCAGTTGAACAGATTACAGGGTGGTTTCTTTGTTGGTTTGTTTTTTTTTTCCTTAAAGTGCAAATAATCTGAATTTCATGTTAAAACATCTTCTTAGAACCGCTCCCGGAAAATGGATAATTTTAATAAGCAAACCCTGAGAGCTGCCCATCAGCATTTGGCCACAATGAGTTACCAACTCCATGAATGCAGGTCAGTAATGGCAGATTGCTGTTACAACATCCTTCAAATGCAGTGAATACCTTCTGAGAGTAACCTGGTTTGTTTTGGTAGGATCAGGCAGCTGGAAAAATTTCATTTTACTCTCACTGAGGAACTTGAGAAATTTGAAAAGGACTCTCAGTCCCTGAAAATCATGGAAAAAGAATTCTCGGTTTGTATTTTAGATGTTTGATCATGGGTAAAAGGGAATTCTTGTGGAATTTGTAGATCATTCACATCATCTTTAAATTAATATCATTAATGTTGATTTTCAAAGTTTGTACCTTTTTGCTTCTAGTTGGGTCAAATTTCAAGTAATGCATTTGGGGTGTCAGGATGCTCTTAGAGAATCCCAAGGTCACTCTGTGTTTTCCTACATGTATCCACTATATGAACTCCTGTTTGTTTTTCCTCCTACAATAAACTCCTACAAGTGCTTTCATGGGCTGGATTTTTCCAGCTCCCATGGGGGCTGTGTAACTCCTGCCCCTTCTGTGTTCAGTCTGTGGTAGTCATTTTGTTCATATTAGAAATTAATGACTTTTAGTTCTGAAAATCAGTTCACATTAATCAATATCTCTTAATATTTTTCTTTCCAGATCTTTTGGAAAAAGCATTCCCACACTTTTAGTACGTACATGAAAAATGAGCAGCAGAGGTCAGTAGGGTTCACTAATCCTGGGATGAGATTTGTGTTCTGTTCACCTGAGGGAGATCAGCACAACTTCTCTTCTCTCTGCAGCTTCTCCCATAAAAGAGAGATGCTTGATGAGAAAATGAGATTAAAATGTTCATGTAATTGTTCTCCAGCTAAATTTCTCCACATAGCTGAGGGACTGTTCCAGCAGTAACAATGATGGGGATATTTATCCATGCTTTAAATGCAAATAGTCTCCCAACAATGGGATGTATTTGAGCTCTTTGTAGGAAGTTATTATGTAGCAAAGCTGTTTGAACTGCCTTTATTTCTTTAGAATCCAGATTCTTAAAACTTCCTTTGAAAAGAATATCTACCATTCTGTTGGCTGTGAAGAAAATGTTTTAACTTCAGAGGTATGGTGAATTTCTGTTTTGCTCATTTTAATAATTCCTCAGTTGTACCCACAGATACCAGTACTGACTTTTTTTCCTGAAGATTTTATCCTCAGCATTATGTTAATGATTTTTTTTTAGGTTTTTTTTTT